>JAUMHH010138515.1:0-20578 GCA_032359455.1 Chlamys rubida
GGAGAGAAGAGATAAGGTCCCAAATTTAGTCGCCTCTTACGATCATGCAATGGGGGCAGCAGGTACAATTCTTACGCCCTATCTGCAGGGACTTGTTTTGATTTACCACAAGAAAGGATATCATTAAAAAAACATGTTCCCGTTATCGACGATTCGTTCCAACTGTTCTTATTTGTTTAACGCTTTGGTATTTATATATTTGTTTTCATTTACCACAAGAAAGAAAACTTATTGAAAAAAATAATATTCCCGTTATCGACGATGAGTTCCGAATGGGCTTGATTGTGTGTTGCTGTGGTATTGATATATATATTTTTCGTTTACCACTAGAAATGATACTTATTGCAAAAAAAAATTAAAAAATTTGGAACTGAATATTTTTTTTTTGTATTTGCAAAGAAATTTAATAAGCGAAATGTATTATCAGTGAATGTCATGGTTGTCATATGCTGATAAACATATTTTTATACATAGATCCTGATCAACTAAGAAGCAGTCCATCCGCAGTTATACTTCGGCCAAGTATGTCTGTATCGGCAGTGATCATTGCCTTACCAGTCTTGGTAGGGATTGGTAAGTATGAATTTATTACTTGTTTCAATGCTTAATCAGGTCGTGCTATTGTAATTGTTCCATGTAATATACTATCCGATTTAAGAAAATACCAATATTTATTACATTTGCTTTTCATGAAAATATATGAAATCATAAAAATTGTTATACGTAAAATAACCACTGTGAGATACGGTTTTATATAATGAAGTTAAAATAAACTTTGTAATTTTACAAAATGTAACAAATAGCCTACCTTTTCGTTTGTGCAATATTTAACGGATTTACAACGCGGAAATCCTTTTTCGCAGTTTTGTGGCGAAATGATAAAATATTTTCATAGAATCCATTCGTCGTAGAAATATTTAGCTACTCAAAGGTTAGCAATGCGAACGGCCAAGAGGGGTGTCACAACGATTCTTTAATGAAAATTACATTACACCAATTATCCTGTACCGTATACGGTCCTGAGTGGAGGCATCTTGATCAGGAAATCAGATGCTCATTATATTGAAATTAATGGATCAAATACAAACTTGTGGCGATGCATATAGTCAAGAGAAGTGTTGGTTGGTGGTAAAGGGTGTAACGTCCTCTCAACAGCCAGGTTAATATTTAAGGATGTTCAAATGAAGGGTAAATATAATTTAGCGATAGGAAATCAAAAGTAATAGCAGATACTCCCGGCCGATCGCGAAAAGGCCGTGCAGTGTAAGCCGTTATGGCAACTACGGGAAAATGAGAGTGAATTGATTCTATGCTAGATGAAGGCTTCAAAAACTTCCGTCCTTCCGGTCGTACAAGGTCACAGAAAACGTCAACATGCTTTGTTCCTTCACTGCATTGATGTTCTGTTTTTGCACAACAAAAAGTTATGTTTAGTAACAACCTAAAACATTTTACAAGTCAATGTTTCTTATGAAATCCTTCCATGTCCTACATATTATTTTGAAAGTTAACATCCTTTCGTGTTCTCAAATGTATCATGCATATAAAAAAAACACGCCTGTCGCATCAATAGCATGTTTTAACTTAAACTTTATAACATACAAATGTACCTAGTGAATCTTACTATGACGATGCAGTCACGTTTTCAGTCCATGCAATATTTTTTAGTTTTGTTTTTCAATTTTGACATCTTTAGCTGAGACTTACCTATTTTATGCAATTATTCAATCTACTAAGCAATAAGAATGGCTTGTGAACTTTTAAGCGCCATTATACGATATGGAAACGTGACGTCGTTATTGCGTTCTCGGTGCCATTTTGTCCAGATTGTTGTCAGGTACAAGTCTCCGGGAAACAACCTGAATATAAACACGTATGTTCATCTGACCTCTCAGATTGCATCAGTTAGTTCCGCGAATGGATGTATGTCACTCGGACTAACGCTTTCGTGATATATTTAAGCAATGCACTCATTTTAGTGAAAACATTTTTTGTTTCCCTTGTCGTAATGATAGTTACCTATAATAAGTAACATGTAGTAACCATATCATAAGAGGTGCATAGTGACCTGTATATCCATTTTAAATTGATGCTTGGATGTCATGCAGTAAAACTATTAAAAGAACAAATGGGGTGGCCTGTTGTGACCACATGTCTGATATGGTTACAGCAAGCCATGCCTCGCCTACATGTTCGGGAAAGAATAGGCCTGCTGTATCTCACCACATATCGTAAAAGGCGACTAATGTGGGGGGCCCTGAAGAATCGGGGGGTTTCTACGGGACATATAAGAAACCACTATTGCACTGTTCCCCTAATTGCAACATTTGGGATATTTGTTTCTTCTCTCAACATCACGGAAACCTTTTTGTTTCCTAGTGCCTTGTTTGGCAATACCACACTTTTGTCCTAAGTGATTAACGTTCGCCCATGTGGTGTCAGCAATGGCTTCATCCTTCTAACTATAATTCAAACTGAAAACTAAACGGACCTAGGCAATGATATTTGACTAGTCACATGCAGGGATGAAGGTTAAACAATGTTGTTCAAACACTTTCGTAAAAGACGATATATGTGGGCCCCCTGAAGAATCTTGGGGTTTCTAGGGGACATAGAAGAAACCACAATTGCACTGTTGCCCGAATTACAACATTTGGGAAGAGCAGTTTGAATCCTACATGGCTGCCCGAGTTAATGAGCACAACGTTTTAATTTAGAAACTGGAAATTAAAGTAGCAGTTTCTCCATTACAGTGTATAGAACTTTTGTACAATTCGTTTACACATAAATGATTATTTTCCCCTGTGTTCACAGTTGAAGGGTTTGGCGCCGGAGCACCTTTGTCGTCATGTCTAGCGTTTTTTCCAAAGCACGATGGTGTCAATAAGCAGATGTGTGCCTCGCCTTATTGGATCGAATTATCAGCGTCATCGTTCAGACCATCTCAAGAAATAAATGGTAAGTTTTTCTTTACACTTATCCTGCAACATCTGCGATCATTTTAGGAAGTTGGTAAATAAATTGCATATCATAAATTATCATGACATTGACTGCCAACACATTTTTTTTAAGTCTTAAATGTACAGCAAATACATACATTGGTAATACAATCGAAATTGGGTATATTGAAATTAGTAATTAGTAACGCAGTGGAAATTATACCTATACCATTTGAAACAAAAGAAATATATATTTTCGTCCATGTATAAAACCAGCGTAAACAGCAAATATATTGTATATATGTAGTTTAAGGGAAGGTAGCAGTATTGTAGAAATAATCAAAATATTTTTTCATTTCCATTATCAGTTATATTCAGCTTTAAAGTAATAGCTGCATTTAAAATGAAACTAAGTTTTGAGAGTCTAAAATACATTTTTAGTAGAGGAACCTCTTTAGTATTATTTGCTTAACTGACATTAAGGTACTGCATTAAGTATGCTATTTCACAAATGTAGATATATATGATTGTTTAATTTGAATTTCTCCGTTTGCTAGACTTAAATAGCGTATAACTTGGTGATTACTAGTATCGATATCGCAGTCGTATGGTACATGTGTAACAAAATCAAAACCAAATGTTAGCAGATCGAAATGTTACAGCGAATTCTCCCGTGTCGGAGGTAAGTCGATAATGATCTTCAACAGAAATTTGGTAAGCATAAACTTTCATGAGATAATATCTTTATAAGTATTAAATATTACTTGCGAATATTAGTAACGGTTTTTTACGCTCTTGTAAGTTACCCTGATGGCGCCGCATGGTCAAACGTTTATCGGATTTATGCTGAACGTACATCGGCAAGCTGGTGACACGGAAGAACGACTTGGCAGTTTCATTAACATATTTGGGGACAGCACGAAGGCAAGCAGCTGCATTGGAGGGAAAGATGTACGTCATGTTTATAAACTAAAAATCCTCAGTGTTGCGAAATACAGTGTATATCATATTGTTTAACTGTACAAATCAGCATGTGTCGCTGAATATATAACTAATACTGTTTAACTGTACATGTGTAACCATTCTGTGTCGCAACATATTACGTCCCATGGTATTGAACTGTAAAGACGTTGGTATGTTAAAAATACTTTCGCTTTTCAAAACAATGTATAACATGTATTTCAAACTAAAGCAATTGGTCAGGACTTGACTTTTTTTAAATCATGTCCCCATTTTAAACGACCAAAACGATTTACTTAAAACGTTTCATTTTTGCTTCAGTCCATGGTTACTCACAAGGACAACAGCGCTAGAAAACAAGTAACGGTCACATGGAAATCCCCCGCATACGAAGTAGGCAACGTCACATTCAGGTATGGTAATGGGTGATGTTGTGCATGAACCCCGTCTCCCTCAAAAGCATCTGGGTTTTAACTTCGTTTATTTGTTGGGTTCAGTAATGTCTTTCAATCCGATTTAGGTGTCTCTTCAGTTGCTTTAATTACCTTTCATATATACTCTAAATCCTTATTTCGTCTCTGTGTGTTGACAGTATGGTATTTGTTTAATTTTAATTGTACATTTATCTTTGATGTTTTTTTATACATACATATGGTTTATGCACGACCAACTTATTATTTTATCCGTCTCGTTTAACGTATTTTATAGTGATTACTCAATGATTTTCGAGTATGCCTCTTTTTACTACTCTTAATTTCACATAAGGGTTCTCTTGTTCTTGGTTATGCATATCAAATCATATCGACCGGCCATCTTTTTACAGCTTAAGTTTGATATCACTATTTCTCAGAATTAACTAGAGGTATTTTCCCCCAAATTTGATATGTAGGTTCCCCTTGGTCCTGAGTTGTGTATGCTAACTTTTGAGGTTGATAAAAAGATTGATTAAGATGGCAGATAGGCAAACTGATCGAACAAATAAGAACAAAGAAGAGAAAAGATCAAACCGACATAGAACTAATGAAGATGGTACTATGGTGGGCGCCAAGATCCATCTGGGATCTTTTGTAAATATATTGATCTGAGGTCCGGGTGTTAAACCCATTCGGAACACCTCGGCCGATTCGTTCATATTGAAAGGAACTGTAATCGGAGCGAGGTGTTCCAAATGGGGTTAAACCTGGTCGCGCACATTGCATTTTTACAGTGGGAACTCTTCTTTTTCCAGTAAAAGTTAAGCAAGATATGGCGTTCCTTTCAGAAATTACATACCAAACTATGTTCATTCCAGAAAAATATAATCCAATGCATAATCACAGTTTTGGCTATGGTTCGGGGACCCTTAGAGTCATAGAATCAAATGCAATTAAGTAATGTACAGTATCCATGAATCATGTCATATTGAAAAAGAAATGTTTCTTAATCATTTTAGAGCGGCCTTTGTGAAGTCATATCTTGTATTCTGGACAGATGTCACCTTACAACTACCTTCACAAACATACATAAAACAGTCGATCGTCAATAAGGTAAAGTATTTCATTCATTATCTTAAAGTAGAATGTTAACTACTGGCCATCCTGGATAATCATGGGGTTACGCTCACTGCCGCTCTCCGCACCCCTGGAATATGTCGTAGCAAAACTGAAGACACGCGGTAAGCTATTTGATTGGTCTCAAAAAACTGACCAATCGCTGGGATGATTCCTGCCGTTTGAATATTACAGAGGTGCGACACGCGACTTCAAAGCCAGCCAATTTTACCGTTACGCGACCGACAGATTCGTTTGATGTACATCAGAGGATCAAACTAGTCTTCTCGTCTCATACCCAAGGCGGCGCACACTCAAATTTCTAGGGATGCAGAGAGCGAAAGTGAGCGTAACCGCTGTAGTATCGAGGAGGACTACTGGTTTGTAAGCAGTGTAAAGATGAAATAGGATAAATTAATTTTAAGGAATAAAATATTAAACGTTTTGATGAGTATCGACTAGAATAAATTTTTACTCTGACTCATATACTCCCATCTACTAGATAAGTTACTGTAAAACAAAACATTGAAAATCGTACTTATTTTTTAATTTTGAATTATTAAAAGAAATATATGTATAACATTGACAGCTGTATAATGTGTTGTACATCTTCAGGTGTAGAATTATATTGCCATTTGTAATATCGGAAGAAGAAAGGATGTTTGAAACTAATTAGATTGAATTTAGTAAATGTAAACATCGGAAACTTTATATTAATCTTTTTTTAGCTTCTTTCTAATAAGCTAGCTGATTGGTTTGAGAATTTATAGTAAATTATTTCATGGATTGAAAAATACGAAATGAATTAAAAAGATTATTCTCCATTTTGTTTTGTCCACCAAGACATAGACTAAAAAATAGTATTCACTCTATCACATGAAGCGCTGCACTGATTCATAAAGATTGTACATTCTTATTACCTCTTGGTTCTAATATACCTCAAAATATTTCAGAATACTCAATGAATAACAAGCCATTTTCAGATTCTAGCCCAACGGGTGAACGTTGATTATGACGATTGTGGTAAGAGTATGGGGTGCCTACTTTACCCGAGGTACTGTAGTGGTATGGACTGTGACGTCGGCTTGACATACACAATGACCAATAGCAACGCCACATTCACCTTCTGGGCGCGGACAGAGATTCAAAGTTACGTGTCGCTAGGATTCTCTGGCGACAGACTTATGGTAAATATATCTAATGTAATGTAAGGCCATTTTACATTAATACTTACATTTTTCAAGGAATGTTTAAAAATTGTATTTATGTATTTTGCAAAACGAAATACATAAGGATTGATCTTCAATTTTACGGCATACATACGGTAGCATGAACGCAGTTGGCAACAAACATATTCTATAGTGAGCTTTATCTTTTAAAAGATAGCTTCTGGATACTTGTATCGAATGATTTCATTACTCTGGTCCAGAGACGTAAATGCTACATACTTTTCTGATTGGTCATAATATTATCATCTAGTGAGGTCGTCTAATGACTATCATATAAATGTCATGTTTGTTAATATATTTAAGGTTCCCAGTATTTCATTCGGGAAATTCTCCAACAAGTCAAGAATTGACGCCATACAAAAACAAATGAAATGATGTTGCACCGCAAGAATAATTGTCACATTTCTATTTTACATCAAAGGGAATGGATGAGACAATATCATGTACATATGATGGTAGCATTGTTACATTTCAACACGGTAACAACCCTAAATACTACAACCAGCGCCAGTATAAGGTAACCTCATATACAATTTTACACATGTAATCTGATGATGTGTCGTATCCTATATAACAAGTCGAATCCTTTGTTTTAGCCTATACTCATTATGTTTCTTATTTACTCTATAGCGTATTATAAATCTCTCATCCCCTTGTTCTGAGATAGGACAATTGCAACCCGAGGGGACGATGCTTAAATTGCTGCAATTAAAGACAACGATTTTTTGTTCAGATTCAAATGAAGCGACGGTAGAATAAGTGGTTGTTATGGTAAATTTTTGGTACACACACTTAAGTATTTACATGAATATACAATTAATAACATTTTCATAAGCAATCACACCAGATAATAGCAGAAAACGTAGGAATTCCGTTGAGTATCCCATTCAAAATGGCTCACAGTCTTGTTAAGCGTGACGTCATTAGAATATGGCGCTAATTATTACGCTTCTGATTCCCGTCCTTTTTTAATGCATTAAAATGTAATAAATAGAAAATTTAATGGTGTCTTAAGTTATAACAAATATATTTCACTCGTGTGGCTAATATTTTGAAATATTAGCCACACTCGTGAAATATATTTGTTATTACTGAAGACACCATTAAATATCCTCTATTACCTGTACGCGTGTTTGCTCAAAACTTAGAGAACAGAGCTTCGTGGAAATCAAGGGATATTCAAAATACATCAATATAATTTATATTCATTAATACCAAAGGTCATTTTAATGGACAATAATGATTGAGATCATTTAGCATTACATTTCAATTTATTATAGGTCAAAGTTAGAAAGGCAGATTATAATCGAAGTATAAACGTTTTACTGCACCATGTGGCCGGGGTTATAAGCGGTACTAAAGAATACAAATTCAGGTCTAAAATATACCGAAACAAAATGCAGAAATAGAGCGAAAGGGAAGCAGTGCCTATACAACCCCTTGTAGAGAATTAAGTACAAGGACAATTACCAGTGTGACAAAAGGTGACAGGTGAATCTGATATAGATATCACGTAAACTGACACTAGTTTCACATATTATAATAAAATCGTCACAAAGGGCAATATATTTATATATAATGTATATAGAAAACAAGCTCTGATGACATTTTTCACGTTTCGAACTTGTGTACTTCCTCCTTCAGAAGTATAATTGCGCAGACAATTTGGATATCCAACTTTTTGCCCACTAGCCTTACTGTTAAGTTCTAGAAGGACTAAACAGCTGTATGAATGCAGTGTAATTCATTTTGGCTCACTGTGTCTATTACCAAATGTTAAATGTACAATCTCCTGTGTGTGTGTTTACGTTCATCGTTCAATGTACAAGTTGGTAGACTGCCGGTGGATCTGTAGTCCCCGAGCTTTGACGTTCATCGTTCAATGTACAAGTTGGTAGACTGCCGGTGGATCTGTAGTCCCCGAGCTTTGCCGTAACCTTGATGGCCACAGTCATCTCTTTTGAAAAGTGGCATGGTTCAGAACATACACACTTTACAGATTATCTTATTTGAAATTACCCATTATTCCTTTAAATTGTTAAAATCTTAATTCCTAGGTTGCACACACCCTTTCCCTCCCATTCAACAGTAGTTTGGCCCCTGGCATCACCGATGAGTCCTATAAGGACACAACAGCTGTATGATGCGGTGTAATACACTTTTGGCATTCTGTAATCTATTACCAAATATTGAGGGCCTTTAAGTTACATTACAGGTGTCCAATACACATAAATTAAATTATCTCTTTTTTAGACAATAGCTGATTTATTGTTACCAGGGTAAGTTTATGCGCAGAGTTGCTTTTTCCCGATGGGCATACAGGAAAATTTCAAGACCCTTCTAGTATCTCTCTTAACATACAATTGTTCTTTAAATGCATGTTTTATTTCTGAAAGCATTGCGCAACAACACCCCGTATTATTGTTCAAATTGCTTCATGAAAACTCGAACCAAACAATTATTGCGACAAAACGACGTCAAACACTGATAATGAAGTCACGTTGTCTTAACGTAAAATGTTCGAAACCTATCCTCGTTTCTATTCGTTGATTTGATGAATGGACAACAATCAATGAGGTCCATCCAAAACGGAGTACTGTCTACTGGGATAATGCAACAGCTTTTTATTATCACAGTGTGAAATACGGAACCCATATCTCACGGCATGAACACAGGCTGTATCATTATATTAAGCTTTTATAATTAAAGATGATATTTACGGTTATACTTTCCTTTTAGGTTCGAATTGTGGAACCGGATCCGGAAACGACACTTTTGCAATACCTGCGCAGGTCCCGTATCCTTATTTCATACTCCGTACTATGTATCGTGTAATATAACGTTTTTCGTGTTTATTACCTTGACTTTATTTGATTGCATTAACGACATTTCTGACATTTTCCATTTGGTTGTAAAATCAAAGCTATTCATAAAACGTATTTGAAGCGATGCTATAATTAGCAGCGATAAACGGAAAACGGGTTTATTTAGAAATTAACACATTAGAATAATTAAGTAAACGACACATTAAATTAAACCATCTGTCATTGTTTTACTGTTTGGTACGCCATAGTTTATCAGTCTGTGTACATATCGTTAACTTAAATAGATAAAAAAAGGAATAACAAAATTAACTGTGGATTTTTATGGCAATTCTAAAACATTGTGATAGTCCTTCATGATCGACCCAGTATATCTGACGGGCACCAAGCTGGCATGTGGACAAGGGGCATGTGGGGCGTGTACTGTCATGGTTTCTTGTCATGACGTCACAACAAAATCAATAAGGTAAGCTTTATTGTTCTTTCTAATTTTTTTACTTATATTTTTTTCTGCAAATGTAAGGTTAAATATAAGTTAATTAGAACCTTTCACCGAGATATTTTGATAGTAATATCCACTCGACGTCTACAGGAACATTTCCGTGAACGCCTGTCTGGTACCAATATGTTATCTACACGGGATGGCTGTCACCACTGTGGAAGGTGTCGGAAGTACTCGTCATGGACTTCATCCCATTCAGGTGAGTCCACTGTAAGTATGGCTGCATCCTATCCATGGCAGTTAGTTATATATAGTGTTACCATGACAACATCCCACCTAGGTGAGTCAGTTGTGACTATGGTTACATCTTATCCGTGTAAGTCATTTGTACCTGTAGTTGCTAAGACAAAATCTCGTCAAGCTTAATGTTATGCAGCTATGGGAAATACAGCTTGTTGTTTGTGAGTAATGTATTGATATTTTCAAAAGGTCAAAACTTCAACCAATGAACTGCCGATCTTTAGAATAATTAAGAACTTTCTTTCTCAATATTTATGAACACTTTCAATTTCTGTAAACAAAGATTTCAAAATCATAGAAATTTATTTGAGAATCAGAAATACGATTTAATAAAGTAATCAGTGCCAGTTGACAAAAAGCCCATCAAACTTGTGGCTATTAATTTTTATCAATGGCAAATATGTGCTGATGTGTATTCTTAAATATACAGAAAAGCCTTGTGGAGTCCCATGGTCTCCAGTGCGGGTTCTGTACTCCTGGGATGGTGATGACGATGTATACACTGTTCAGGAACAACCCAGAACCCACTCATGATCAGATGGAGAGAGTCCTAGAAGGTTTGTTAAAGATGACGTCATTTTTCATTGATATTATAAAGTTGTTTTAAAACCTTCTGTTCTTAATGACGATTAGTTGTGTTTAAATCTGAAATGGTATTTGAAATAATGCAAATTCTGTTCTACAGGAAACCTTTGTCGATGTACAGGGTACAGACCTATTATCGACGCATTTAGATCTGCTAAAGAGGTAAGTTAGTCACATACAAATCTGTCGTGTATCATCAATGTAATTTAGTTCTAAATATCAGTACGCATTGGCGTATGTTTTGCATTGAAAATTACAGGGCTGTTATTTTTCAGAGTTAACAGTCAATGTTTTTATTAGGATGAATGATACCTAAATTCGCCATTCTTTGCGTAAATCTATGTTTGATTTAAATATTTACTAGGAATACGAAGTAACGAAGCACCTTGTAAATTTATGCAGACAGCAAAGTATGCATTTACTACACCGTTTAAGATTCCTCTCATTTAATATGATTTCCAGCTGTAAAGTAACGGCCAGCATATATATAGGCAACTGTGTAACTAATATATACTGAAAGCAGTAAAAATGATGTGATATTTAAAGTATCAAATCCCTTCAAAGGTTTTAAATGTACATCGGTACATCACCATCATGATCACAATTTCGATTAATGCTACAGAATTGTCCTTGCGGTTTGGGATTATGTCTAGACAAATCAGACAAGTCAGTGTCAACAGACCAGACTGAACAACCAAGTGAGAAACCAAAAAGTGCCACCACACAAGACGTCATCTTTCCACCGGAATTACAGGTAACCTTGACATTGGTGTTAGTTTGTACGTAATGTTTATTGTCATTTTAACGGTGTTATTGGTTTAAAAACGACACTTATGTTTTTATGACATTTAAATCTATATTTTCGTTAAGTATATCGTAAAAATACCAGACAGTAAACATGTAATGGCGATGAGAAATTGCTTGAAAAATTCATTATACAATGAAAAGTGGGGTTGCATTGATGACTTGGTACAATATACAAATACGCAATGAAATATATGTTTGTGTAGATGAAACACAAACTTCCTCAACTTAATCCATGCAGGAACATGTGGGAGTTAGTCGAACTAGTGGCCTTGACTCAAGTTCAAAACAACATTACCAACAGTAACTGGCCTTATCTAGTATATCATCAGTAGTATGTATACTACACAACAACATGCTGTAGTCAGCATCTATATAAAATGCAATGTTTACTAATTCAATTAAATTATATCAAATCAATGGTTTGTTTGTTTGGTTTGGTTTAATTTTGTTTAACGTCCTATTAACATCTAAGGTCATTTAAGGACGTATGAAACAATCTATAGTGTCGCAGATCTTAATAATGAAGTCATGGTTTAAACTGGTTTTAGTTGAATGCGGCTTACCATACAAAGTTACTGACGTTTAAGAGTGAAAACTACACTTGGTATCGCCCAACCACAATGAAGGACGCTCTCAACCTCCAGGAGAACTTCCCCAATGCGGAATTTGTCCTTGGTTGTAATACTATTGGTAAGTAGTATATGACTATCTATATCGCGTGTCTACAGTTGACCGTGTGTTGCAGCACTAGTCTTTCTGTCAAATCTTTTGAATTTCACATTGCATTCCATTGTCCCTTTCCACTCGGACTTAAATACGGGTGTATCAATATTAAAAGGTGGTAACTCTGTCGACGTTTATCTGTGAAACATCTATTTAAATCTTTTAGTCATTTAAGTTATGTTTAAGAACCATGAAAGTTTTAAGAACCATGAAACCATGAAAAACCATGACTACTTAGCGAATTACTTTTCGAACTAAGATGGACCCTCAGGTTCAGTATTTTAGATTGCACCGAGACACCGAGACACCGAGACAAAAATGTCTGATTTTTGCGTCCATAAAATTACGCGCTCAAATGTTGTTACCAGCTATTTTAATATATGAAATAAAAACTGAAAATAGATATTATATTTCTTTCTCTAAGGATACATGTTACGACAGGGGAAGTTGACTTCTAACGTCATAATTTGCTGTACCCACGTAACGGAACTCCAGGGTGTGCAACTCAGTGATTCGCGAATCACGATTGGTGCCGGAGTCACTATGGGACAGCTTGAGTCACAACTATTCAACATGAAATGTAAGCACATGTAATATATTCTCAGTAAATTGATACATGTAGTTTTATTAGAATGGCATTTAAAACCTACAATTACAATGACGAAAACAGCGGTACATTTCCCTCTTAAATATGTATTGAATGCACTCTTTGAAAATATTTATTTCAGCAAATCAGACCGTTTCGGCAATGATAGACGTGTTACGATGGGTTGGTGTGGATCAAATCCGAAACACTGCTGTAAGTTGAACAGATCAAATCATGTGTTCTGCTTTCAAAAGATGATTTGCTATCATTTATATCCCCCCTCCCCAGTTCATTTTTATTTGATGCAAATTTTGTTTTGTTGTAATTTTCTAGACAATTGGCGGTCACGTGATGAGCCAGATACCAAACCTAGACATGCAGACTTTCTTCATGGCGGCCGGGGCTTCACTCGAGTTTATGAAGAAGGGTAAAGGTAAATGTTTACAGCTGTAGTTATATCTGTATTATTAAGGGGTAAATTACCTGATTACTACCGGTGAGATTTCAGTGTGTGCCATAAATAGACTTTTCGCTGTTAAGGTTTTGATGAAATGCATACTTTTCTATGTTTGACAGGAAAATGCACGAGGTATCGTTTTTTTTTTATATCGCATTCAATGATGGCTGTTATTTTAATGTGTGTATGGACGTGTTTAAACATTATAATTCACTTTCAGATGTACGGAAGGTATTGATGGACAATGGCTTCATACAAGATGTCAAGAAGGGCCTTTATCACGATCAAATATTAGCTTCTATTTCGGTTCCTCTTTTAACAGATGTACGTATTGTTAACAGAAAAGCAAAAAAAAATAAGTAAACGAATTATAATGTATCTGCTATACGGAAAGTCTTAACTTTCTTATTAGAATGACTCTGGTAATTATATAAGCGACATTAATATATTTATCATATCGTGATGACTTGATGGAATTTATAACTATAATTTATAAATATAATTCAAAAGTAGTTATTTTATCGATAAGGTGACTGATATACATACGTATGCATATTGTTAATTTAATTTGGTTGACAACTTATGGTCCTTGCGCAATTGTCATCAATTTATATATATATAATCGAACGTAAATAGCTGATTTTATAAATAATAGGATAAAAATAAGTTATATACAGATATCTTCTCTATAGGACGAACATATTTTGGGGGTAAAACAGCCGAATCGTCGTGGTTACGACTACGGAATCGTCACCGCTGGGATGTACGTACAGTTTACAAAGGGGACCAGAGTGGTCCAGAATATGAGGCTGGCGTTTGGCGGCACGGATTACAAACCGGTACTAGCGACAAAGGCGGCGGCGGCGGCAATCAAAAAGTAGGTAGACAAGACAAACGTGATACGTAAAATCTATTTAATACAATGTCATGTTTATATTGTAAAATTATATTATAATCAATAAATATATTTATTGATATATCATATTTTATACCTTATGTACATTTTGACATTCAATGTTGGTTGTGGTGTGAGCGGAGCGCTGAAACGGTCATCTTCCCCATCAACTACATTATCGATGAATCATATTACAATATGTTTTTCCTTCATATCTGATGTGTATGATTCCCTTGTTAATTTATAGGCTAATATTGGTTTAGATACGAAATGTCGATGGTAATTTCTCAATTCATCTCACGCATTTTATGCATGCAAAATACCAGGAAAACATGGTATATTTTCTATTGATTGATAATGCTTTGTGCAAAAGGTATCCATTTGACATGAAGTATAATACTACCATACGGTCTCCTAATGTCTTGAATCCTTTGTTTATTTTTGAGAACGTGGAACGAAGACATGCTGGAGAAAGTCAGTAATGGTCTGACATCCGAACTACAAAGCGAAGCATATAACAACATGTCTTTCCGAATTACACTAGCATGTAGCTTCTTCCTGAAGTTCTTCATGAAGATAAAGACGACACTAGAGGTGGGTATGATTCCGATCACTTAGCGTCATATATAAAATGTTAATTTAACATAACAAAAGCTTGTAATGATTTAATAGCATTACATGTTTTTACTTCAGATTTTGTTTCGCATTGAATTGTTTCAACTAAGATAAAAAAAAAATACAGATTTGATTACTGATTGATTTCAGACGGGTTCTGATGAGCTTAGAATAGGATTGTCGTACACGCCAGCTTCCAGTGTGCAAGTGTTCGATGTTCCAGACGATAGCGGTGCCCACGCCGTGTGGAAACCTATCCCTAACGTGACGTCAGAATACATCACTGCTGGCGAAGCACTGTTTGTGGACGACAACCCAAGTTCAAGGAGTATGCTGTATTGCCATTGGTTCAATATATTAGAATACAAATTAACTCTATAGTCTTTTAGATGATGTTTTTTCGGACAATAAAATTCGGCTGTATTCCGAAGATAAAACATCAATAATACTTTATTCTTAGACATTTTTGTCGCATTTAACTTTCGCCATTTTCGCCCTCTGTAATAAGAGCGGATTTGTCATTACAGCGATCATATAAACATAAGGACAAAATTGACACAGGGCGAATAAAGATTTTAGCGGCGAAGGAAGTCTGACTGGGTGAATTGTTCACGGTATACAGTAGTTTTACTAGTAATGTTGTTAACAGAGTGTACATATAATTTATTCTTTGCACGTTTTATCAGACGAGCTGTTTGCTGGACTTGTGACCAGTGCACATGCCCATGCAAAGATTGTGTCGGTGGATGTGTCGGCAGCACTAGAAGTGACAGGAGTTGTTGACGTGGTAGACTACAAAGATGTGCCCTGTCACAACAAATACGGGCCTTTAGTTCCTGATCACATGCTGTTTTGTGAAGATGAGGTTCGTCAAGTGTAGTATCCAGATATTGATACTTTTTTCGGGAAAGTATATAATGAAGACGTACTTTCTTCTGAGATTGCTCTTGCTTACTCCCCTAAATTTTTGCATATGTTTAGATGTTCAACATATACACTGCATACATATATATATACTTGGTAATAGAATGCATGATGTCACTACTGTAATTTAAGTCCCCACTGGTTTCCGGGGGACTATAGGTTTGCACTCCGTCCGTCCGTCCGTCCTTCATTCCGTCCTTCCGTCCAAGAAGTTTGTTCTGGTCATAGCTTCTATACTTTTTTACCTGGAGTAACCAGATTTCGTGTACAAGGACATCTTGGGATGACGGAGAGCAGAGTGCAATAATTAGGTCACTGTAACTATGACTTGACCTTTGACCTTCATTTTTGAAAAAGATTGTCCGGGGAATATTTTCTATACTGTTTCACGTGGAGTACCCAGATTTGGATTACAAGGACATCTTTGGGATGACTGAGTGCAGAGTGCACTAATTAGGTCACTGTAACCTATGACTTGACCTTTGACCTTCATTTTTGAAAAAGATTGTCCGGGGCATTTCTTCTATACTGTTTCACGTGGAGTGTCCAGATTTGGAGTACAAGGACATCTTTGGGATGACTGGGTGCAGAGTGCAAGAATTAGGTCACTGTAACCAATGACTTGACCTTTGACCTTCACTTTTGAAAATGTTTGCCCGGTATATTTTCTATACTATTTAAATTGGAGTAACCAGAATTTATGTACAATGTCATCTTGGGATGTCGGAGTGCAAGAATAAGGTCACTATATCCACACTTTGTCCTATGCTTCCTGACATAATTGTACTGTTCGTTAAATATAGAAAGCATTAACGGTGGGGGACTATGGATTGCCTTACAATACTCTGCCTTGTTAAAATAGCTATATTATTTCCAAAGTGTGACTGGTCCAATATTTGCTCACACAGAAAGAGTATAAAACAATGTATAAAATTGAGCCTTATCGAACATAAGTGATATAATTTTCCGTTTCAAAATGTAAATAAAAGACCGGTATTTTTTGTCTCAAAGTATATACAAAACATATGCGCGACATATACATTGTAACTTTATTTACGTAACTACTAAAATAGTTGTACGCTCAACGCTTTTTGCATGCTTTAATCTTTATTCTCTGTTTGATTTGTGTCAAGGGTATCTCCCTTATAATGTTTAGTTGTTATCGTTTGATTAATCAGAAATGACTGGTGACTATCGATTCTTCATTTGTGAGTTTCTTTTAATGAACAAAGTCGGAAATGCCACAAAAAAACGAAGAAATGTTTTGCATTTGGTAGGCTTTGGAACGGGAATGAACGTTACATTGAGGTAGTACGAATCCTTAACATTTATTAACGCTAGGGTTCATGTGTGATGGTATTGATACGTCCTTCTTTTGATTTAGGTTTTTCATCATGGACAAGTGATCTGTGCTATACTAGCAGAGTCCAGAGAGATTGCAAGCAAGGCGGTCAAACTGGTCAAAGTGGAATACGAACCCCTTGAGGCAATAGCATCGTTGGAGGTAATGTTCACCTTAAACATCCCATTGATTGTTAACGCACGTTTAAATAAATCAAACAGACACAAATGCTTCCTCAAACTCAAATAAATAAATAAATTGAACATTGCAGTATGCACCATTGTGTATTAAATCTGAAACCATACGTGTTTACAATGATTACATTACTATTGAGATACAGTTTTAAGTTGATTATGAACTTTCCCTGATTTGCTGACATATCTATTGTTTTATATGCAAGTCGTATCCGCTTTAAAATTACATTAGTGACCAGAGTATTCCAATAAGCTTTATTTGCCTAGTTTAGTGTCATATGCGTTTGATTTTATAGGATGCCATCAAGAAGGAAAATTTCACTGGGCAACCCTACACAGTTGAGCGTGGAAGCATGGAAAAGGCAGAAAAGGAGGCAGACTTTGTTGTAGATGGGGAATGCGAAACTGGGGCCCAGGAACATGTGTATATGGAGCCCCAGTCCGTCCTAGTCGTCCCAAAAAAGGAGCAAAATGAACTCGATATAGTCACATCCTCACAGGCTATCAAAGAGATACAGGTAGCTAACTCACATATCGTAACCCAGTACCGAGCCGTGACGAGGCCCTTCCAGAGAGGAATATGTTTATACTTCTTTAAGGAACAAACCCGTGAATTCCTCTTGCTGATACAACTCGTGTTAGCTGGTAGTTTTTTATGGTAAAATACAAAGATAACATATGATAGCATTACTGCTGTCGGGGACAAGTGTTTCCAGCAGTGGTAACAGAAAGAAGTTAACTCCTCTGTACAGGGACGTAGGCTTTCGCTCATTATACCACTTGTTATATCATCATTTGTGGGTAAGTATTTGCTTTAGACAGCTGTCAATCCGAAATAAACTAGTGCCTGGTTCGCTGCTGGAGCGAGGGATAGGTAGGACTCCACTATTTTTATATTCATTGTAGCTTCATAGGTTTTGGAACTCTCACGTTTGCCAAATAATAAATTCGAATGTTAGTCCTCATATTTTTCACCCATTTCCTATGATACAGTGGTGGTCAAATGTATTAAATACATCCAACGACTTATTCCAAAGTTCTATTAGGACTAGAGTTACTGAATGTGGCTCAAGGGTTGTTGGGATGTAGTACTATCACCTTCGTTAATATACGTTCCCTTGGCTCACATTCAAAAGCCATACAGGTAAAATAATATATGTTCAAAACTTCAAACTATCTCTTCCAATAATCCGTTAGACCTAAATAACTAATATTTGTCATATACATTGTTGGGAAGATCAAGTGTGTTCCTATAACCGTTCAGAACGCATTTGTCTATAGCTCATGAAGTAAATACGCTTAAATTGTTATATATCTTCTTCTAAATGTCCATGAAGCATACAATGACGGTATTTGCATTTGGTCAGTTATTTGCTAGAAGGAAAGTATCTAGTTTGTCTAAACGGATGACCTTGGCGTACGTTCAACGTCACAGATATCAAACGTTAACATCTTCGTTAGATTCCGTCTAAGGATACTTGCGGTGCAGATTCAATTATTTTGGTTTGCCTGACAAGGATATATTTTTTTTTATGAAATATGACCATGACTCACTATTAAGGTCACAATGGTAAAAGGTGATCCATTTTGCTTAGGGTCATTCCATTTGTCATGTAGTGTTTTATTGTAAATGAGTATCAATTATATGTTACTTCGACTTCCATGTACATTAAATCCCCCTGTACCAAATGTATTGAAAACCCATATGATGCTTGACTATGTTACCAAGAGTTGACATCACCATCTTTCAATGTATCTAAAGTTATGCAAATTTCTCACACCAATTCATGAAAAATAAGTGACACAGGCCACACTGGCTGCAAATTGTTATTTTGTTATCGGCAATCATAATAAAAGAACACCATGAAACATTGCACTTTTATCTATTTTATCACTCTATGAAAAAGTAAGTCGTTAAATTATCGATATACCGTTTTTGCGCTGACGTCGTTATCCAGGGATTTAGTCCTCTCTTATCCGTGTGTTAGTCAGGAAACTAAAACATACAGGCAGGCTAATTCCTTTAGCAATGTTTGGTGTGTTCTCCTACTCACTTAGCATTTTTCGGAGTGAACTCTCACTCCCTGGGGAAGTTGCGTAGCTTACACATCGAAATAATGGAGCCATTCAGATGAGAAGTGGGCTGGACTTGTACTTACCTAAACCCACTCACTTGTTATCTGTCTCAGTTTTTTATGTTTAACGTCGTATTAACAACTACGGTCATTTAGGAACGTGTCGGGTTATCCATCTTTAAGACAACAGTGCATGCGATATTGAGAGCATAGATGAATAACAATTTGAAAAGTCTTTTTTCTTTTTAACTTTTCTTGGGTTTGAATCGATGTCATAGAGCAATCAAAGTGTAAGATTGTAGGGATAAATAGGTTTCTGTTTCCCCTCATCCAAAACTATTTCCCTAGGCAAACAAGAAACTTGCTGCATTTATATCCTTTACAGTTATACTTGTAACTGTATACTATTCGACGGTCAAGAAATTTAACTTTGCGGTAATCCTATGTCGTTAAACCAATTCCTAACATTTAGTTATTTGCTTTGTAGGCAGAAGTGGCCAAGTTTCTTGGTTTAGATAGCAGTCGAATTTCAACAAGAGTTAAGCGTGCAGGTTAGTACACCTGTATTCAGCGGTACCAACTGTAAATGTGCTCATAATCACGTATTTTACACTTTTCTATTTTTATTTATGATGTTACAATCTCGATATTTGTGTCCCGGCTTTAAAACGCTACTAATCCTGAATGGCAAAGTAGATTTTGACTAAATTTGGTCTGGAGCACATTTAGGCCAAGGGGACTCAATTTTGTATAAATGGTGGGTCCCAATAGAGGAAATATAGCAAACTCTTTAAAATCCTTCTTCTTCTGTAGAAATGAAAGGATTTGTTCCATATTTGGTCTGAAGCATCCTTGAGTAAAGGGGAACCAATTTTGTATTAACCGTGGGTCTGGCCCCCAAGGGGCCTGAGGGGCGGGGCCCAATAGGGGAAATATAGCAAATTCTTTAATATCCATCTTCTTTTGTAGGAATGAAAGGATTTGGTCCATATTTGGTGTGGAGCATCCTTGGGTTAAGGGAAACCAATTTTGTATAAACGTTGGGTGTGCCCCCCCCCCCCCTGGGACCTGAGGGGCGGGGCCCAATAGGGGAAATAGAGGTAAAACCTTTATAATCCTTCTTCTTCCATAGGGATTAAGGGATTTTATCCTAA
>JAUMHH010138626.1:0-20577 GCA_032359455.1 Chlamys rubida
ATCCTCCTCCCCTATAGTATATATCCTCCTCCCCTACAGTATATATCCTCCTCCCCTATAGTATATATCCTCCTCCCCTATAGTATATATCCTCCTCCCCTACAGTATATATCCTCCTCCCCTATAGTATATATCCTCCTCCCTTCATGAGTTTAAATTTGGGCAATGTGTTGAAAACATTTCATTTCTTTTGATATATATAAGTTCAGGTAGGATCACAGATACAAGTCTCGTCTGTCAATACACCTATACTATACTGAGTATTGACAGAGGAGGCTAGTACCTGTGGTAGGATCACAGGTACAAGTCTCGTCTGTCAATACACCTATAATACACTGAGTATTGACAGATGCATGAGGCTAGTACCTGTGGTAGGATCACAGGTACTAGTCTTGTCTGTCAATACACCTATACTACACCGAGTATTGACAGAGGAGGCTAGTACCTGTGGTAGGACCATGCGACAGTTTCCTGTGAAATTGGCCTCTGCATTGAGAAAAATGTTTTTTATGACATTAGCCCCCGTGCTACAAAGCTAAATGCGAAGGTATGTTGTATACCAATCTGATCAAAACTAGATCTTAATATATTATGATATTCTACATTATACGACACTATCATTAATACATAGAGTACCATTACAAAAAAATTGGATTTGTTTTCTGTAAGTAAAATAGAGTATCCTGATCCAGATTTAGTAAGTATAACATCATAGTAGCTCAGGATCTGTTGTAATATGTTCACCCCTGAAGACACATTTAAACTCTTCCAATACAAATATTGGAATAGTTCATTATGAAATTTCAGGGGTGAATGAGTTATTATAGAATCTTGTAGTCAGGTTGGTTTTAATATAAAATATTGCAGTCAATTATGCACAAGCTTAATGAGAAGGATACATGTGTACAGTATTACTAAATGATGATCTGGTTTTGAAATGAAGAGTATCATAGTAAATTAGGACCCAGCTTCAATCAGATTGGTTGTTCAAGTAATAAAATAATACTGGAGCTAAATTGATAACAGTCAAATACATACATTTTGTATATGTATATATGTGTATATATATTTACAAAAAAACCTCAATATTGATCAACAGCCAATTATATACATAATAAGTCGGTTAAGGCCAATATCTACATAGCAATACAAGGCCTCCATAATAATGCTGATATCTACATAGCAATACAAGGCTCCATACATATTTACAACTATATACAGTAAAATTATCAACAAAAAACGTAACATTCGCAGGCTTTTCAGTCATTACAAAAAGCATGCAACAACATTGTTAAGCCTTGGTATGACTCAAACAGCATATCACAAAGTTGCACTTATGAATAATCTCGGCTTCATTAAATAACGACTCTTTTAACTCTCACTGTGGAAGGACCCGTCAGTATCACTTCTCTCTCACACAGCACCATTCACACGCATCATTTCCATCATCAAATCCATATTGTGAGAAAGAAAAGAATTTATGCAATGCTTTATTGAAATTTACCAAAAGATGAGAAAAAGCCTTTGGCATCTACAGCGGAGGATATTTTTCATACACAACGGCATGAGTAATTAAACATAATTTAAAGCTGCCTTTAAAACTTCCTTTAAATGGAGGACAATTTTACCAGTTTCATTTTACCTTCAGCAAATTGGGCAAATTAAAAATGGTCGAGAATATTCCTTCTTTATAGTTTATATCGTCAATTTCAGGATGTACTCAACATGATCAAATTGTTCAAAAGGCTTCCCCACCCTCGAAACCCCGCGAAACCCCAAACCAGCTTTACAGTACAGTCCTAGATGTTCCACCAATGCCTCAGCAGCTAACCTATCAGGTTTTATGATACGTAACCCTTTCAAAACAGACATCAGCCAACACACCTAGGTATGTACACACCAGGTTTTATGCTATTACACCCTCTAAAGTTTGCAGCTGACCAGCGCTGATGAAATAGATTTAGCAAAAGCAGATGACACAGTACCTAATGCTTCAGTCGCAAGTGAATTCTCTTTACTATAGGCTAGTTAACATTAGAATTTTGCCATCTAGAAACCTAGATGACAAAAAAAATATGACACCTGTGCAAGTTAAATTTTGATATTTACAACTTTATCGAAATATAAGTTATGCCCCTTTATCTCAATTCAGATGTAATCTACTAAAACGGGTTTTCTATACATCATTACATAGTTTCAGATGTAAACTTTATTGTCATCAGGATAACAGTTTAATTATGCTGTGATATCTACTTTCTCATGATCAGTCTATTGGAACAATTTATATATCTCAACTCCAAATATGGAACAAACCTTTCATAATCCAAATTCAATTTGTTAAGGTGACCTCATATGACATTGTTCTAAATCCAATGACTTTCTTATTAAAACTTTTGTTGCGGAAATCCTTTCTTGCACCTGTCACTCAATAGGAATCACTCCTGAATATCAGCACTATTTCATACGCAGTATACTGTATTGTTGTTTTAGAAATATGCTTGACAACTCCTGCATCAGGTGTTTTATACCAGGGAAGGTGAGAAGCTTAGTTGTGATCTAGTAACTGGTACAGAGTATTTTAGTACATTATGCTGTTAACAGTACAGCAATACAGAACACAATACTGTAGTAAACTGGACATATCCGTTACAGCCTCACTAACAGGCTTGACAGGCCGAGCACACACAGTACCTCACTAACAGGCTTGACAGGCCGAGCACACACAGTACCTCACTAACAGGCTTGACAGGCCGAGCACACACAGTACAACAACCTAGCAGCAGTATAGCTGTGTGACCTTGTAACAATGACCTTGTAACAATGACCTTGAACACGAGGTCCTCTCCAGGGCGGTACAAACTAGCAATCTTCAACTCCCATCCACCTGTCAATCACACAATAAATGCTGTTTATTTTAAGTGAGTAGTCGTCTGTCATACACAAGCCACACCCTCTTCCTGCTCCTGAATTTCTTGATCACGGAGACGCATTGCCACTGCCGCAACCAGGGCAGCACCTTTCCCGCTACCATCATGAGAAAGCATTAGTTTGAACTGAAATACAACAGAAAAGGTTATAGTAGAAGCAATAATCCAATACTACAGTACACATAGTGAAATATGAATAAAATAATTTTAATTTTGTTGGCAATCAGAGAAAGTAAAATCCCAAAGATCAATGCTCACAATAAATAAGTGATACAGTAGTTAAAATATAACACTTAAAAGTTGACAATTCAAGGTCACCAAATACATGATCAGATATTTACCTTTAATCCTGGTTTAACGAGTTCCTGGATTTTCAGACACATGAGGTTGTGGAATCGAGGGTGGAATCTATACAGAGAGCCGTCAACTGCGATAGTCATTTCTGGCTTGTTGAGCTTGTTGATGAGTGTGGCGAGTCCTGCGACAAAGACACCAATCGCAGGTCATATTGATTACAGGTAAATTTGTATCCAAATAGGTCTTTAGTAACTCATTAATCTTACTCCATTACAAAATAGAATTTGAGATGGTACAGATGCTGGCTATCCAATGAAACATGTACGTACCTGCTGATGCGAGGAAGGCCGCCCGAGCTGATACCAGCGTACAAATGTATTTGGCAATTTTGCAGTCCTCTGTTGTGTAGTTCTCAATGCCCAATTCATTCAGGACTTGTTTGGTATTGCCAAAAAACTCATCATGATCACTGAAATGGAGTCATAAATCAAGTCAGGCCAGTCTCACAGAGCTGCTACCGTATAAACAGCAAGCAGGAAAGATTGAACATTAACAAAAGAAGATTTTTTACAAACATTTCAAAATCAAATCACTGGACTTACAGGAAGTGAAATATATCCTGGTGCAATCAAAAGTCGGACTAAATCCTACTGATCGTCACTTACTCTTATTATTGTATGTTTATACCTCTATCGTATTACATTTACCACTTTTCAACTCTTCACCTAGTTTTATGAACTCTAGTCAGACAAGAGACTCATTAGGAAATGAAACCATTTCTTTAACTTTAAATATCTAATACATCCCATTGTTATAACAGCTGTAATGATCTGCCCTGAGATACATTGTATATTATGGCTTCAACTGTAATTAGCTTAATTGATGTAATCTATCCCATTTATATGGTCAGTAAAGAATTTGAACAGTAACTGAACAGCTTGAATCAATGATAATTTCCAGTTTTCATCAAAAACTCTAGTGTTATATTCAACAGATCCTAATTGCAACCAGTTCAGACATACCTCTCGATTTCTGATACATATTTCGTGTAGAAACGGCCTCTGACAAACAGCTCACACTCGTGGTCAATACTTGTAAAGATGAGCCCCTCCATTGTAAGGCGTTCCAGCGTCTGTCGCACAATCTCCCCCATATACATCCCTGATATCATCTTCTCCATGCTGACAACAAACAAATAAAACTTAT
Organism: Chlamys rubida; assembly: GCA_032359455.1. Lineage (NCBI taxonomy): Eukaryota > Metazoa > Mollusca > Bivalvia > Pectinida > Pectinidae > Chlamys > Chlamys rubida. The sequence continues at coordinate 4,431 of JAUMHH010138626.1, forward strand.
TACTTATTTTTCATGCACGTTTATAAGTTGTTAAAATAAATATGTTTTATAATGAAGGGTATTATATTGAGCATTTTTTTAAGAAGGTGCATCATATTGGACCTTGGTTATATTTAGTTATGTACTAATTCGAACACCCAGCCAGTGTCAGTGTAAAATGCCTAGAAACAAACATACATTATACAAAGGATATGATCTTTAGATTTTCATACAACCTGATACACTCACTAAAACTAGGAGCACATTTATTGCAAAAGCACAGCATTTCACTACAAAACTGAAGTTAATTTCAACTAGAATTAAGCTTTAAATGAGTCGTATATAGAGTAAAGGTTGATTGTGTCTGCAGTGAGACTCACATCTGTTTCCCCGGGTTGATGGAGAAGTTGTCTAATTCTCTATCATACTCTGTACGTATGAAGTCCAGACACCCATTGTCTCCAAACGCTCCCCACTCTGTGTTGATAATAACCTGTAGGAAACATGTTAAAATAAAGTTTAAGGACACATACATGTATACTGTTTTATTACTGTGACACTTCCATTCATAGCTGTCAACCCTCCCTCATTAGGAGGGAGACTCTCACACTTTGATCCAAATTTACCAATCTCCCTCATTCAAGTCCAAACTCATACAAACTTAAAATCTGCATCCTGTGGTCAAATGATCTCCTAGTTACTGCAGGGTGTGTGTAATGATGTGTCTGAATCAAATGAATGTTTTTTGGAGCTATTTTGAAACATGAAAAGGGAAAGATAAATTGAGCAAAGCCGTTTCAGTCATGTTTCCTTGGAAATGAGGAATGAGGGCGATATCTCTCATTGGAGGTTTCAGAGGTTGACACCTATGTCCATTACTAAAGAGTTCAATGAGAAGAAAGTCTTATTTGTAAATTAACTGGTTACTACATTAATTGATACTCAATTATGAAAGGTACACAAGACTACAAGCAATGATATTAAAGTACAAAATATACGCAAGTTAAAATGTAAATTGATACTCAAGTCAATTTGATTATTGTTATCAGATAATGACAAAAATATAAAATACTCAGGCAGATAACTCAATCACATTTCATATGTATAGCCTGTAAGCTAGGGAGCCATAACCTTAAGTACTGAAGTATTAGTTGTATACATATTTACCTGTTGTGGGTGACAATTATCGCCTTCCCAGAGTTCAACACTGTCCAGTTGTTCCATGTAGCATGCATTACATCCCGTGCCTACAGCAATAGATCAATCTCATTATTCAAATGAATCTCACAAAAACTTTTTTAATACAAAGATGAAAACAAGTTGTGTTGATATGATGTACAGTTCTGTTACTGGTGATCTGGGCTGTTACAGTTAATACAGGACACCATTTCATGATCTGTTCACCCTTAACCCTTTCAACACTGTTGACCCTAATGGACTCACCCAAATCAATGCATTGTAGAGTCTACTAAAGTTATATAGGGGTGAAAGGGTTAAACACATTTACTCTGTAGACACATTTAAATTTATTCAAAATCGTACTGACATGTTTATCGGATCACTAAGTAAAATAGTTCCTTTATATTCACAGTCTTTTCTTTTTTTTGATCAGAAAGGCATCTACATCTGACAATGAAGAAAAAGTGATGAACACCAGCTCTTTTCTAGGAATTGTATGTATTTATGCAGCACCTCCTTTTTGTCTTTTATTGGGTTGGCGGTAGTGTCTGACAACAAGGATACATCTTGTCTCTACATGATCAAGCAAATTATTTCATCCTTGTAACAAATAATATTGCACTGGTTACATGTACTGTATCACAGCCAGCAGTCATGTGTTCGCAGTGTGTGTACAGCAATCAGGCCAGAGTGTGAACGACATATTTTGTGAAGGGAGGACATATACAACCTTTATCTTGTACGGGTGTCTGGAATCGGTGACAAGTCTCTCATGTGTTAGTTTCATCAAAACAGTTTTAATAAAAGAGTTAAACTTATTATCAATTGGTTATCGTAGGATATATTGATACCCACAACTTAGAGTACTATATTAACTGATACAATGACAGTGGATTACATAGATCTGTTTAAACGTCCATATATTAAAAGTTAAGGAATCTGTTTATAGTTCGAAGACATAAACATGAGATTTAAATAGCTGGCTGATCTACCATGATATAATACCAGGGACTCGGAGACACATTTCTAGAATGGGAGTAGAATATTCAGTCCTGACACATCTGACTACCAATTTTAATTCACCGTTTCCGTTACATGGTGCCAGTAATTAACTGTGTCTTATTTACATTTCTATATCATTCCTCAGGTGTAATGCCTCTACAATGAATTATTAGACCACAAATTAAAACATGGCTATTTCAGCCTAAGCAATGATATTCATTGTTAAGGCAGTGTTTGTTATGTACATGTTCGGTAGATGACCTTAATCCCTCATAACATTAATTTGTATAACCGCTAAGCATTCGTTATGAATGAAAAATATCACGAAAAAAAAGCATGTAAGTATGTAATACACAGTGAATAAAACATGACTTTATGACCTCATAAATAAATTTCGGTCAGTGTGTGAATCAGGTGTGCATGTATTAGGTAATCTACAGAACTTCTATATACACCTAATACTCTGATAGAAAGCACCTTACTGGCAAACTGGGTACCACAGTGTAATTACTGGCTGTCACAGCTAACAGGGTACCACAATGTAATTACTGGCTGTCACAGCTAACTGGGTACCACAGTGTAATTACTTGCTGTCACAGCTAACAGGGTACCACAATGTAATTACTGGCTGTCACAGCTAACAGGGTACCACACTGTAATTACTGGCTGCCACAGCTAGCTGGGTACCACAGTGTAATTACTGGCTGTCACAGCTAGCTAGGTACCACAGTGTAATTACTGGCTGTCACAGCTAACAGGGTACCACAATGTAATTACTGGCTGTCACAACTTACTGGGTACCACAGTGTAATTACTGGCTGTCACAGCTAACTGGGTACCACAATGTAATTACTGGCTGTCACAGCTAACATGGTACCACAGTGTAATTACTGGCTGTCACAGCTAACATGGTACCACAGTGTAATTACTGGCTGTCACAGCTAGCTAGGTACCACAGTGTAATTACTGGCTGTCACAGCTAACATGGTACCACAGTGTAATTACTGGCTGTCACAGCTAACTGGGTACCACAATGTAATTACTGGCTGTCACAGCTAGCTAGGTACCACAGTGTAATTACTGGCTGTCACAGCTAGCTAGGTACCCCAGTGTAATTACTGGCTGTCACAGCTAACTGGGTACCACAGTGTAATCACTGGCTGTCACAGCTAACATGGTACCACAGTGTAATTACTGGCTGTCACAGCTAACTAAGTACCACAGTGTAATTACTGGCTGTCACAGCTAACTGGGTACCACAATGTATTTACTGGCTGTCACAGCTAACAGGGTACCACAATGTAATTACTGGCTGTCACAGCTAACAGGGTACCACAATGTAATTACTGGCTGTCACAGCTAACTGGGTACCCCAGTGTAATTACTGGCTGTCACAGTAGCTGGGTACCACAATGTAATATTGGCTGTCATATAGATAACTCGATACCAAAGTTGTTATTTGTGGCTGTCACAGCTAACTCGATACCAAAATTGTAATTACTGGCTGTCAAAGTTGTAATTAGTGGCTGTCACAATTTAGAAGTAGTGCATTGCTCCTGCATGATGCTATGTATTAATCAAAAGATCAACTTATAATGATGGTAAAATCAAGGCCATTAGTAAGCCATATGCTCTGTATGTTTTCCTCATTAGATTAATTACATCTTATTGATAAAATGGCTACACATAATGCTTATTCAAGATGAATACTGACGTCAACAACACACACTTTATTAAGTGACAATAATTACCTAGGATGAGACCGATTTCACACTGTCTATCGCTGTGGGCGGTGGACATGAGAGTTCCGACAGCATCATTCACCACGGCAACTATCTCTATGATGGTGTTCTGGAAAACAGGAAACGAAGCCAGGATCAGACACAGACATTACCTTCAATATTTTCTTTTTATATTATTTGGTCTTCACAGTTTTAATCTTGATACATCATCCTCATAAATCCTTGTTTGTTAATAAAATGTACACTAAAAATGTGTTATGTTGACAACATTTGTCCGGCGAAATGTTGGTGTTATAAAAACTTCTGAAACATATTGAGAAACTCATTAGGTAAGGATGACCATGACAACGTCGTGCTGGGTTGAACGGCTTTAATCAAGAATACGTTGACTAGTTTTGACACATTAGATGTGTTGTCATCAGAACCACTCCCCGTATATATATAAAATATTGGAGACCTTAAAATATTTTGGCAATAAGTGGTAAACAAAAGCATTATAGACATGGTATTACTGTATACGTATACTGTGAGGTAACTTATTTTTCTCATTTAACCTGTAATTGGAAAAATCTTACATTTTTCAGTTAAGGTCATTTCTAGTAATAAGCCCTTCTTGTGTATGGGTAAAATTTGGGATTGAAATTAGTATTCAAATAATGTTTAGTACCCAAAGAGAGTGAGTTCTGAATCCAAATATGGGAATTATTCAAGTACTGAAATTAGGGAACATTACTTCAGACTGAAATTAGGGAACATTACTTCAGACTTAAATTAGGGAACATTACTTCAGACTTAAATTAGGGAACATTACTTCAGACTGAAATTAGGGAACATTACTTCAGACTGAAATTAGGGAACATTACTTCAGACTGAAATTAGGGAACAGTTTCCCTACCAAAATAAGTTTATTTGTTTCCAAATAGGGGAATTAGGTTCTGAATACCCAAATTGGGGAAGGAATGCAGTACTAATAACATTACTTGTATCCTTAGTACAAACTTAATATTGGTTCAGAGTAGTATTGATTACTTCTATGACACTTCTTTATGAAAATAACTTGTATTATTCTCCTGGGGTTCATTACTATACCATACCCCTTTAAATAACCTAGACTATCACTGGACAAATCACAACTTTCTTAACTGTATATCATTAATCCATTATGTCTTTGTACTCGTTTGTAAACCAATGGAAGGGACCTCGGCATATGACATTATGTTTAGGTACACTGCTCATCAATGTGGGATGTTGGTTTAGTGTATGATATGGTTGGTGTTAGGTACCAGTATAGAGCTCAGCCGGTCTACATGTACCAGTATAGAGCTCAGACGGTCTACAGAGTTCACAGTCTAGGTCTACAAGACTGAAGCAGTCAATAAACAGCCTCGTTTCTGTACACTTTAAATAACAACTTGTTTACCTTACCATTGAGAATTTACCATATCACAAGTTGGACTTTAAACTCTCCCTGTGTATGACATGCATGTATGCACTAGGACATGATAATGATCAGACATAACATTATCTGATTCATTGAGATCTGTACTACCCATACACTAGTGTACTGTTCAGTAAGGAGATTTCCCATATACAAAAATAACCCATAAGAAGGTTACCCTAGCTAATATAGTAATGACCCATGTAGCTCAGTAAGAAAGTTACCCTAGCTAATACAGTAATGACCCATGTAGCTCAGTAAGAAAGTAACCCTAGCCAATACAGTAATGACCCATGTAGCTCAGTACGAAAGTAACCCTAGCCAATACAGTAATGACCCATGTAGCTCAGTAAAAAAGTTACCCTAGCTAATACAGTAATGACCCATGTAGCTCAGTAAAAAAGTTACCCTAGCCAATACAGTAATGACCCATGTAGCTCAGTAAGAAAGTTACCCTGATACAGTAATGACCCATCATACAGGAGGTTTCAGCAATAACCCATATGGGTCAGTAAGGAGGTAGTCACCTGCACTTAGATTTATTTACATTACAGCTGTAAAGATTCATTCACAATCTGGTGAAGTGACCTTGTACCCTTAATCTACACACACACATGGTTAGTCTGTGTGACCTACATACTATTGTTAGGTAACTAAGTATGTAATTCCAGTACAGTAGGTCTGGTGAGGCCTACACACATTAACTAACCTTTAAATCTCAAACGTTATTCTTTAACATTTTACAGTACATTCCTATTTTTGCTGGGAAACGTCAGAGCTCACATGCACTATTATTCTGAAAACGTCAGCATAATCACTTATGCAGTGTAATTAACCTGAGGGTTGCATTATCAATTATGTCATAGTATATCTTGCTCATGAATAAATTTAAACATTTAGGTGATACCTGCTTGGTAATTACAAAATCCTAAAATGAAGCCCCTGTGTGAGCTTTATATTTGGAGTGAAACCTGACCTACATGTACATGGAGAGTGTCCTTGAGAAGCATCAGACCTTAAAGCTAATGTGAAAAACTGAGTAAGAGAAGGATTCATGTCAGGCCATCAACCTCTCCTAGCTGTAGTCTGTCACCAGATGGCCAGAGTATTGTATACATAACATATTGATTAATATTTGTACCAGGCCATCCCCAGGATCAATATTTATTGTGAGAGTCACATGGTCTTTTCTCGTACAATTTATGTCAACTTTTTTAGAAACAACATCCATGTAGATGTCAAATCAGTGGATCTTAAACAATTAAGTCCAATCTGTTAATGAGACTGGTCGTCATTAGTAATCATGTGTTTGAATACCTAGCAAATAAGGTTACATGGTGCTTAGGATTGTTCAGATGCTGTTAAATCAGGGTTTGGAGTGTGGGAAGACACAACAAGACTGATTTCATAATCATTCAACCTTCTAAAGAAAATAACAATAATATACACTTTTATAAATAACGATGAAAGGAGGATAAAAGGGTTGGTCAGGGTGTGTTAGGGACACATCACTAATTAGGTCAAATAGAGTACAATGATTATATGTAATTAGGTCACAAATAAAATGACAAAGAATTCCATATGATGTCCACAAACCAAGATCAAATTGAAACCAGGAAGTAAAACATATGAAAGATAAAAAAAAAATCCACACAGAGATTACACCAGCTTCTTGGCACCAACTGCATGTCTCAAATCTACTCCTATAACATGAGAGGCCGCTGGTCGGCCTTTTTTCTATCGGCCTTTTTTTCTTCTATCGGCCTTTTTTGCTATCAGCCTTTTTTCTATCGGATATGATTTTGCCGACTGCGACCTGTCAAAACTTTCTCGCCATGTAAAACCTCTAACATTGTTGGAGTAGTCTCAAATCAAGGACAACTGTTAACGTCGTGGTCCCCGAAAACCTCAGACACAGTTTTACTGTAGGTTGTAAATAACCTTATATTTCTTAACTATAGTGTCACTAAATCGTTTCTGCACATTGCCAGAGAAAATGTATTATTTCCTGTTAAAGAGCTGGGGCTTCTGTATCATGGGACATATCATTACGTAACAACATGGTATCACACACAGCAGGCCAAATATTTGATGGTGTAATGTAAAAATAAATAGTGGATATGTTCCAAGTATATTATATCATATGAATACCGTATTTGCCGACTGTGACAGTAAATATATTGAATGACGACCTGAAACCTGTAGCAAATCACATGCAATTCTTGACGAAATACCTGACCTTTTTACCTGAGAATCACCAAATCATTGCGGTTTATCCAAAGGTGCGGTTTATTTGTGAATGAAGGCTATACAACTGACTATGCGGTCTATCTAAGGGTGCGATTAATACCCCGGAAAATACGGTAATGTAAATGTGACTTCAGAAGATTTATTTCAAGATACAGTTTAGGTAAGAAATTGTTTGCACCTTTAAAACATAAATGGCCTTCAATAACATGCACCAGTAGAACATTTCATAAAGAGGTAGAAGTTAACCACGGATGGGTAATTCTGAAGAAAAGTTTTCGTTTCTTTTTTGAAAACATAAATTGTAATCTTAGGTTATCAAATAGAAAACTATTTTTTAAGATATTATGATCGCTATACAGGTGCTGTAATCCTTTGATTGAAGTGCGATTAACAAGTGAGATTTAATAAATTACCAAGTATTGTGAAGGAGATAGAGTGAATGTATATAAACTTCATTTGGAAGAGTTTTGAAATTACAGTAGGCTCTAAAATTGATGGAGGTGACCTGCATTAGCTCAGGCAAAAATGTAAAAAGAAAATGCCATTCTCCACCATCTTATCAAAAATAACAAAGTAAACACAGGTATACACCCATCATGAATGAGCTAAAAGATACTTATGTACTAAGATATAAATTGTCAGTACATTTGAATAGTTTTGCTCATTTGGGATATACAGATACCTGTGGGTTGAAGTCTGTAATATGTCACCATTCAATTTTCCTTCTGAAATCAGCAAAATTTCATGCATTTTGCTTTTAGCTTTAATTTAATTCTTTCTAACAATGCAGCTTGGGTCAATGCAAGAAATTCTTTCAGAGATTATATTATGCAGTCTCTCCCTAGAAAAGCTTCCACATCTTTAGGTATATCAGACCGACCTACACTTCGACACTAAAAGTCGCTCAAGATTTAGTAGTTACCATGACCGTAGCAGCACAGAAATGTGGTACACGTAATATATCAACTGTACAACATATGCTGTGTACTACCTACAAAATGCACATTTCTCCTTGACACCACCACACAGAGCAGCTAAAATAAACGTTCTCCTTGACACCACGACACAGAGCAGCTAAAATAAACGTTCTCCTGCAAGCACTACTGTATAAACAAAGGAGGTTTCCCCGATGCATTCCCATAACATATCTTGTAATATTAAATTCCAAGTTTTCTCTATATTTGTCATCTTTGTGTGTGTAACACTAAATAGACATTACATAATATATAACTGTTCAACACTGAATAAAGCTGTCTCCTCTACATACACATCTAGTGAGATTCTGTTTATGTCGACTTGATATGAAAGATGAGAACATCGATATGTAATGTACATAACACACATCTATCGGCTCTAATTACACTTCTAGTGAGATTTTGTTTGTGTCGACTTGATATGAATTTATACACTTCCAGTCAAAAACGTTTTTCCACTTCAATATTTTTTTCTTGGAAGGCCAAAATGTTTAACATGTGAACGTTCTTATGTAAATTTCATAAAATTTCCTTTCAAGTGACTGTAGCCTCCATACATCTTCCAACTTGTATTCCAGATATTTTCCATAGAGCTTTAATGGTAAAGTAGCTGGCTGGTTGTTATAACATGTATTCCAGAGATTTCCTATAGATAATTTATATACATGTAGGATAAATACACGGTTGTTATAAATCTTAATTGTTAGAAATTTCCCACAGAGACTATGATAATGAATACCTGGTTGTTATAACTTACTTATAGCCCAAGTTTGATGACAGGGTAATAGCATTATCATTTAGTTCTTCGCAAAAATTCTTCAAAAGAAATATTTTATTATTTCTTTTTCAGAAAAAATCCCTTGCTAATTACATGTTGCATTTTTTGGACTGTAATGGAGTTGTATGCAAAGTAAAAGAAAGAAGATCTAGCAAAATTAGTGCCTTTTATTCTTTTTTGAAGTATTTTTGAACAGATGTGATTTCGGACAACAATGTCAAATACACAGGTTCATTTCTTGCAACGGCTCATACAGACACGAAGGCTCATTCAGACACTAAGAGAGTTTATCCATAGTCACAACTGCTGTATGTAATGTTACAGGTGTACACAAATAGAGTTACCCATAGGGTGATGCTGTAGCTCCACACATCACTGTCTATTTATATATACACTGTGATCTATAACAGGAGTCATGTAAATTCCTTTAAGGATGCCCGTCCCCACTGCAAAACACTGGAGAATTACACTTAAGCTTTTCATACAGGTCATACACTAACCTTCCCTCCATTTTGTTTTGGATAACTTTAGTACGACTATACCAGAGTAATACCGTTGACAAGGAAGCTCACTTGGTTAGAGTGATAGTATAATGATCGGAGGTCCAACGATCTGATCCAGACAGTAAACCTTCACAAATTCAAACACAATGACTCAATTTATAACAGACACACAGGAACCCAGACAAAGATATATCAGAAATAAAATCATGATATTTTTGTTTATAAAAAGAAAGATATGACAACCACAAAAAACAATCAGATGGTGATTACAGTGAGACCATTGTTTTCTACTCACCGTTTTGCGCTTCAGAGCATCTTGTAGCAGCCTGCAAATGTCCTCATTTACAACCCCTTCACAACGGAACCCTTTTGTCCACTTAGAGAGTCGCGCCTTAGCAAGGCCCTCCTGTCTACATGGGAAGGAGAAGGTAAAACCCAGAGGGAGTTTTTCCCCTTGTAGCTCATGGTCTGTCAGGAATCGCCCAATACAGTCCGCAATATGGTCAAACAGCTGAAAGTTAAAAGTACAATTGAAGTTAAAACTTGCTCAAACAACATGTGAAGTCAAAAATCAGGGACGGAAATATGTATTAGAACTGGCAAATACCAGGGTTTCACCCTAACACATACAGAATTTCAAACAAGTATCAAAATCACATGATATGATTTTAGTGAATCTTAAGCAAGTTTCGTAAAGGTCTAATAAAATCAGAATGAGTTTCCGATTCCTTTTATTTTATTGCCTAGCCATAGCATGTTAACAACAAACAGAATTTTAAAAAGCAAAGACTGGAAAATAATTAACAGGTAGAGTAAATAGGGGGAGGGGCAAACTTTATAACTTCATTAAAACCACTCCCCACTCTACTCTTGAGATCTAAAGGAGGAGGTGGGGCAACCTCCCCAAAACACCCCAAAATCGTTATCATTACCAGAATTTATACATAGTAATCAATTTCAACTTCTCATTTTTTCATAAATCAATTTCTAAACATCAATTATCATGTAAAAAAATAGGGACAACAAAAACCATCCCAATTACTTTGTAAACAGGACAAAAAATATTGTTGCATAAAAGATCACATAATTTATACCTGGCAAGAAAATTGTTGGACAAACAAATTTTTAAAAGCAATTTTTATTCAACTTTTTTTTTATAAAACTGATTACACAGCATGACAGGAAAAAAGACGCAGACAACAACAAACCACTCATCAGTAATCGTGTTGTTATTAGTACGTTACGAAGATGACCAAGGCTACAGACGACTTGACGATGAAGTAGGTGTACAAGTACACTAAATACATCGACTCATATGTGTGCATTAACCATGTGGAAACTATACAGCTCTAGTGATTATGTATTCTTAAAAATAGCATCAGATAGATATTTATATTTTTATATTATTCATCTTTCTCTACATAGTTTCTCCATCACAATTTCCCCCTCAAGCTCCCTCTCGTATAGCAGGAAAACATTTTCAAGCTGTCAACATTGCTGATGCGCTTTTTTTAATTACTATGGTTGTACAGTACTTACCTGTACACCTGTGCCTAACATGATCCTCTGGGGAATCAGGTAGGTCTTGCTCTGGATGTCCACCTCTCGGCCATCTAGCTTCACCATCAACACACGGAAGTTTGTGCCACCCAAATCTAGAGCCAGAAACTTTCCCTTTTCTGTCAAAAGAGTATTACACACTTTTAATATAAAGAACAATCTTTGGTTTAAACTACATTTTATTCAGATAAACTGAACATGTACATTTGCAAAAAAACATTCCATGAATATGCGAACAATTTTTCATAATTATAGCATCTACGTAATCAAAACACATGCCCAAGAATGGTATATATTTCCTTTACTGATACAACGTTACAGAATTTCTTTTCAGGAATAACACAAACCAAAGTTTTACTGTACACCAATAGTACATTTTAACTTTAACTGTCAATTATGACCTTGTCCTAAAGCATGTTGTCGTACAACATTTCCTCAGAACACCTGCACTAGTTGCATACGTCAATCATATATTGTTGTACATTTTAGATCTTGCTTGTATGTATGTATTTTAAGCAAAATTGACATGTGACACTTTAATAAAATAATTTGTATTGTATTGTGCATTGTATTGGTAATTAACGTCAAGTAATCGGTAACATTGTGGTGACTTTATCATGATATACAGGTACGGAGAGTCAGTTTGTGACCTCAATGGTCCTAATAAGAACACAACTATATAAACATGTATTTTACAAAGTTAGATATATCAGAATAATTTAATAAAAAATAAAAATGTTTTGAAATTAATAGAGAGTCTTCTGGACAATGTGTTAGTATTTGAAATAACTTTAAGATTATGAACAAATAAAAATACTAATGAAAGATTTGTTTACTTTATACATGTACCTGTCAATCATTAATTAAAAAAATCAAAAAAATTGACTCATGTACATTTTATATCTATACCTGAAATAGTGAGTGAGATTCAGAAAATGTTGGTTAACACATACAATCAATTAAAATGTCAAGATGTTCACTCACCTGTTCCATCAGGTAAGGCTCGGACAAATGTGGGAAACATTTTGATATCAGCGACATGATTGCTTGACTTGAGGAGGCCATGGCTCATTTCATCATGCAACAGATGCATCACCCGTTTATAGGTTAGGGAGGATAACTTAAATCCTCTGACATAATTTTCAATCTGAAAAAAAAGAGCTTTTGCTTAGTTAAAATTTCATCAAATGAGCTATGAAGTAGAAATATTTTCGAGTTTATCTATATCATGTACAGTATTATCACTTCCAAACAAATATGTTGTTTCCTGCAACAGAAGACTTCTGATATTGTATAGGCGTGTCTGTTAAGAAAAAAATACTGATTATTCAAGTTAAGTATAAAATAAACAAACAACAAAACTTTCAAAGTGCCAATCTATACACAAAGGATTTTTATGAGAAGGTGATTTATCTTCTTTTGTAACTCTGTCTACCATACCCAGCCTCCCTTGTTATGACTGAAAAATAAAAAGCCAATGTGTGCTTTTCATGAGTGGACTCGGACATGTTTGTTGCATCATCTGGAACCAAGTTTTGATAGGTGTTCAATGATGAACAATTTATCTGGTGTTTACTGACAATAGATAATCATTCTGAATTGCTATAAAAGTGTATGATATTCAAACAAACTGGGTGAAAAACAAAGGGTGTGAATAACCATAAAGCTAACCAACAGTTGAAGTATTGACAGCTTGACCTGAGATAAAGGAAAGAGATATATACATAACATACTCTGCTTGGTGTGTAATGACTAATGACGACTTTGACATTATTTTTTTTGCAGACATTTTATTCATTCTTATAGTCTCTCAAACTCTTTTAAAAAATATTGCAATTAATTAGATTTTTGGTATTTAAAAGTCCATTAGGTTTATGCCACAAGAAATATATTTTATAGCAAACTTAAGTCTGGGGCAACCTTATCACAATTTCCTGATGTCTAATGCAACATTATCATGACATTTGTATTTAATGTCCTCTGAGCCTAATTTAAATTGCATAAGATGTTATCTGAGTACGTCGGACATCAATCTTACTACATAGTTATTTATTAGGGTATAAATTAAAGTGCTGAGGTAAGGAAAACTAAATAGAACAAAACTTACTATAAATAGTCTAGAGTGTACGACATGTTTGTTCTACATTAAGCCTGCATTCTAAGGTAGAGTACAGGAAAGGGGTGTGGCACACTGATCACCACCCCATGCTCCATAATTTGTGATACATGATACCAGGATGTCCCTGATGATACACCAAAGATTTGTATAAGGACTGTCCATCCGTGTAAAACTTAGACAATTAATTAAAATTAATCATCAATGAAAATTCATAATTACTTTCATTGTATGCATTACTTTTGGAAATATTATGAAATACAATTTTTTAGCATAGCAGTACTTTAAATTCAATTAACTCAATTTTATTTGGTAAAAAGGTAAAAAGGTAAAACAAGTTAAGACAACATATATATATCGCAATATGTAATTATCGTATAATTAAAAGACATATTTTAAATGTTTGCAATTATTATAATGATTCCTAAAGAAATTAGTTCAGTAGGATTGCAGAGGTACATGTAATATAAAACAATGAAGTACTATCACCTAATTAATCAAGTAACACATTTTGCTTTATAAGAGTATTGCTAATTGATAAAAAATATTTGGCACTGTCTAGTCAGTTCGCATAAAAAAAATGCCTCTAAAAATTGTTGAAGACAAGGATTATGAACCCAGAAAACCCTGAGGCTTATTTCAGCACTGACTAAATGGGCCTCTAGATTTTTTTCCCATACTAATATAATTCAGGTGATCACAATTATATAACCGGTATTCTTTTTTGAACTTAAGAATTCCAGTGCTGACTAATGTGTTCCGATGTCTATTATGTTTTGTGGAATGAACGAGTGAACACAAATTTAAATTGTTATTAGATCCAGATAATATGGTTATACCAAACAACTGATTAATAATAATGACCAGATTTCATTTCTAACTGTTCATCAATCTTTCAATTTACATTGGGTAGATCTATCAACTTTTGTTGTTCATGAGATGTGGTAATAAAAGGCATAAGGGTGAATAATATTTATAACATGATTCCAGGCATATCAAAACTGTAAAACATCCGAGAACTACGTAAAGTATTGCTACATGGTATTTATCAAATAACTGAGTAAAAGTAAACAAAATTCGTTTGCTCCTTATTTACGTCATGAGAACTATATTTACACAAACGTGACCTTGACCTTTCGCAAGGGTAAGGGTAATTTATTTAGAGGTGTGTCTGCCACACACCGTTTTATCAACCAATCAGAAGCCGTCATTATCTGTAACGTTTGTTTACACGAAAAATGCGGTACATAGATATTCTTTGGCTGTTTTCAAAGCATTTCCACCAAATAAACACAATGTATTGCTCATATTGTGATTAAAATAGAATGTATATGACAGAAAAACACCTGCTTCATTGGCACGACTGGTACGGCCGGCTTAGTGTAAACAAACCCAGTAGCAAAAGCTCAATGCCTATAAATAGACACATGGTTGCTTTTCGTAACAAAACAAGCAATGTTTGGTGTTATTTGACAGTGTAAAACGTCCACGCGAAATGTTGTACGTGTCTACAAATTGAAAGAAACTTCAATAATTCACTCTAAAACGGTAGCTTACAAACACGAATGTTTTAACTAACCTAACCCTATGCACTGACCTACATAGTCAATCAAAACGTGTTCAAACTTAAAATCCAACAGATACTTTCCACTAATTGTTGAATCTGATGGAGAGTTTTGACCTTAAGGATCGACTCTTATACTGAGCATTTAGAATTTTCTTTAAAACCGTTTATTTCCCCTAATTTCCCCATTTGGACGTCCCCTTCCCCCTTGGAGCGGTCTCTGATCCGCCACGGCCACGAAACTGAAAAACAACAACATGCAGCATACGACTATCAGAAAAATGTACATACCTTTTCATACTTTGTCAGTTTCTCAGGTGTTGAAGGCATATTATAAATATTAGCTTCCGATAAAAACACCGTGAGCCGTGTAGAGTCGAGTATCCCTAATCCAGACCCACACGTTCACCGCCTAGCTTCAGCTCTATGACCCAAATACAACATTCATGAGCCAAGCCACTGACGTCAGCAAACGGCTCATAGCCAATATACACAATACACATTCAGGAGCTAAAGCGTTTACAGATGTGCGACCTTTCAACAAGTAAACAGAAATGAAAAATAATAATAACCTGTTGATTTTCTTGAAGATGGTCACAATTGCCGTCCATATGTATTTAAATAGTCAAACTGAGTTGACGCATGATTCCAAATATGTTAGTCAGCTTGTTAAAAAAAAGTCTTTACGAATTGAAATAGTAAACAAACATGAAATCACCTACTGAGACGGCGGATTTATCTAATTTGATAGTACGTAGCCTCGGACTATGGTCACTTGTTCATACGGTAGGCTTATGTCACATAATTATCAATTATGGCGATCGACCGAGACAAAAGTCATTAATTTTTATATTACAGGTGTGATATCACGAGGTAAATTAAAAATATGACCAAAAATTATCAATTAATTCAACAACTTTTCTTTCTTTTTTTTTCAAAAATAAAAATGTAACTATAAACAAAAATGTAACAAAAATTGTAACACAAATAAAATACTATAAAATAATAAAAATATTTAAAAAATAAAATCTATATTTAGAAACATGAGGTCCATATGCTCAC
>JAUMHH010138737.1:0-20575 GCA_032359455.1 Chlamys rubida
TCTTGCACACAGGGGAGGCCGTCCTTAAATGACCTTAGCTGTTAATAGGACGTTAAACAAAATCAAACAAACAAACATAAACATTTTTAATTATTTTAAACGACCTCCTGAGTGCAGACTGGTCTTAATCTAAATACTTACATCTGAACACTTGTATCCATGATTACATTCTCCGTCTTTTTCTGGCTGTGTACACACCTCACACGTGTTATCGAACTGAACTGGTGTCGTTCGGCACTTTGGGTTTACCAAATGTTTCCCTGCTGTTACCTCCATGCACACTAAGCACGTGCATAGCCCTGCAAACAATGTCAATTTTATCACCTCCATTATTAGTTCTCAGCATATCGATCAAACATTGGTAAATCCTCACATAGCAGGGCATGTACAAGCATAAACCGTGGCTTATACGTAATGTACCACCATACTGTCATAACAGTACGGTACACATGGTCAACTTTCACTTTGACAGTAACGAACGCAGCGGCTATTTATACAGGACTATATGCCTATTAAATTAATTCTACTCTAAAGAGTCACGTCTTTTTGTATCGATTGGTATCAGCTATCTCCAAAACCTGTGATTACAATGTTTCCTTGTACGTGAGTGCCTCCGCGAAAGAAATGCTTCCTCATAGCCATAGCGTCACAGGTAGCCAACAACAAGATCTGGAGCACCGATAATACAATATTGCAAATTTTACTATAGGCCTACAAACGAAACGAACTTACTCACTGAAGTAATATTACGCGAATAGTTCATTTATAACTTATCTAACATATTATATCAATACCTGAAAGGGTTTTTATAATTATTTTACAATTTAAAATATGCTATTAAAAGTAAAGTTTTAGGCCATGTTTATTATTTTTACTTTGGACATATTTTAATTTAGGTAAAAGCACGGAATTAGATTATTGTTATCTAAGTCCGTGGTAAAAGTACTTCAATTTAATCAACAGGTAAACTATTTTTTTTACATAACTTTCCTTATTTTTTTATATTATATTTCCACTTTAACAGCACGTACTGCACGTGCAACGTTTTCACGGTCTTAGATTAATCCGTGACGCTTTGAAAGGGGTTTTTTTCTGAAAAAGCGACAGCGAAGAAATTATCATTCGGTTTATTTTCTGTGACAGTTTTTATTCACATTTTAAGCAAATCAACATTTAAAAAAGCTCAGATACGAGTATGCTGGTCTATGGAATAGTGACAGTCATAAATACGTCTCTGATAAATTCCTGCGTCCACTAATATCCCATTAAATATTTTCTGTTTCAAAAGGAGGATATCTTCTTCTTCTTTTTTTCAACACGGCGTACGTTCCAGATAAAGAAAGAGAAACTGACAGAAAAACTTACTTCTTTGGTAAATTTACTTTGGCTAGTCTAGATCTAGATCTGTATTCAACATTTGCACACACACACACACACACACACACACGAAATACAGTATTCATGTCTCCGGTCACTGCTTTCGTAGTCGTGTTGGAGTTATCTCCCTGCTCTTGACATGTAACGGTCCAGTCAAGTCACAGATAAATCGGATCATTTTGCCCTTTTCCGTCGCATGCTCGAAACGATATATGATGTATAAAAAGAGATATACAAATGGGCATCGCAGTATTTAAAAATTTAAGGGAACTAACAGATTGCTAGCCAAAATCTGCGATTACTCCGCCAAACACTCCACATTATACTGCTCGATTTTTACAATGCCTTGGATTTTCAGGAAAAAATATAACTTCAGCTACATAATTATCATATGTACCTGGGTAACGTTTTCATTCTTTTTACTCAACGTGAACACATACATCTATATCCTGGAAATTTCGCCGATCTAGGCCTTGTCAATGTCTGCATGTCGAGTGGGAACCAGGCAAAGGAAATTATTCATTCCGTATTTAAAAGGCCTCTGTCACTTATTTAACCCTTTCCCTGATGACACATTTCAAGAAAACTATTTAAACAAAATGATAACGCTAATATTGTCAAATCAAAGAAATCCTTGATTGCTGATTCTTTTTCAAAATGGTGACTGATTACGTTTAGAGACGACTACTAAAGGAACATGTGTTGTCTTGGAAATTCTGCTTATGTGTTCATGATTGTTAATCAGGATTCTGTATTTGTATGTGTTTTGTAATTCATTGAAATGTATCCCACATAGGTGCACTCGGTAACCTTTACTACTCCTACGACATCACAACCAGATGACGACGTTACAATTGTACATTATAACGTGACAATTGAAAGCCAATACAAACGGTGTTTGACTGACAATTTAACGATCAGACACCACGTCCACCCCATGAACATACAAGAATTTGTGCACAGGTTTTAGTCTGCTCAGCCTCGGTTCTGACCCGAATTCTAGTTAGTATGATTTTTTTTTTTTTTTATATATATATTTTGTAAAAAGAAATAGATCTATATAAAACTATCGTTCAAAAATGCATAATCTTTTACTTTTCCTTTCGACTTTGCAACGGTCTTAATACTTTACAAACACATGCAGTTTAACCATTTTCCCCCATGGTTAGATGTACCTTAGTCCTGTTTTAGTGCAATAGTTATATGACTTGTTACAAAAGAATTCACCGAGTACTTCCCTAAGGGTAGTTATTCTATTGATTCCTAGGGCGTGACGTGTTCAATAATATTTTATGTCCTTATTCGTGACTTATCCTCATCATTCTGCGAGGTTGGAGAATGTGTAAAGCACTTTAGTCATCATGTTTACAGACAAAATAAAAATCATAATAAATATCAGGAAGAAAACATTACTTTCCGTCTTCTTTCATATCTTACTTTCGGCTTCCTCTTTCCTTTATTTGTTCAGCCATATTTTTTCTCGCCTTAGTTTCCCTACCGTGACATATAGCTATTAAAATGCATACATTTTAGAAGCGCGTGAATCATGCAGTCGATAATTGATATCAATTATAGTTAAATCCAACGGTTTACAAGCGTAAGGCACGACCTGCGATCAGTGAAAGTAGGTGTGTGTTAACTACAGAAACGTCAACCTTCAGAATAAATTTAAGCCTTACAACTTCTTCGGAAATCTTTGTTTCACGGGGACTTTTACATGCAAAAATTCAATTCATGTTTAACGGGGGAGATAACCCGATATACCGCCGTAAACACCGTTTTACTGTCCAAGGGAGATAACCCATTATAACGTCATGTAAATACTGTTTTAAAGTCTGAAGTTAAAGTTAATTTACAAAACAGGAGCTGATAGAGCTCCTCTACACTTGACTCAAAATGATGCAAGTTCACAAATTGAATTTAAAAATTATTTACATTTGCCCCATTGTTATAATAAAGTTCTTCGTTCTACCAAAGTTGATCTATTCTGTTCTGAAAAGTGTTTGTGTTTGGGAGAGGATACAGCGTCCTTCGGAAGGCCAAGTTGTTCCAGGTATTGACTACACGGAATATAAAATAGTTTTCCTCGGGGATGTTGATGACTGACGCGGGAATATCTTTTTTGATATTCTTCTTACAAGTGCTATTTAGTTTGGTTTCATCACTCTTTAGCTAAACAAAGTTGCATGTTTCTCTGTCATAAATTTCGTTCACTTTCTTATACATATACTCACGGGTAGCTTTCGGCGACCTCCTGGTTGCCTTCTTCAGCCCTTACTGAGATCAGGCGGGGACTTCAGACTAATCTGGGGATTCAGTCATGTGACCGGGGGATTATCTTTAAGTCATGAATGTGACTCCAGTATGTTCCTTAATTTTTCTGGATATTCTAGACCCCTCAGCCAAGGCGTTGTACACTCTCGAGTTTGTCTACATATTTCAATTTGTACGGTGACCATACTGATCCAGTGTAGTCAAACTGTGTCCGCACAAGAAATTTGAAGAAAGGGCAGGAGTGTTGCGTAGTCCAAAAATTAAAATGTTCTTCTGATAATGGAAAGCATCGAGATTGTTTTATTAATCCTTTCGCTTATGCGTTCCTCAAAGTTTAGCGATTTATCAATGACAATTCCATTGTCTTTCCTTGACAGATGTTTCAAGTACTTCCCTTGAATGCGTATGGTTTTTATATTTCATTCTTTACACTTCCCGGGAAGCATCTTAAGTAGCCATGTTGAGCTCCCCTTTCCCATTACCCACATACACTTTTCCATTACTCCCATATTCTTTTGTAGCGAGTCCTTGTCCTCAGGTTTTGGAGATTGTCTTGAAGATAATTCATTTACAAAAATAACAAATAAAAGGGGGCCAAGTACTGATCTTTGTGGAACTCCAGAAGTAAGAGATTTGCAGCCCGATTATTGTTTACAGTGACGCGTTGGATTCGATTAGACAAAACCGAAGTAATCCATTTAACTATTTGACTCGAAAGGTTGTAAGATTCCAGTTTGTATGAGCCTTCTATGGAAACAGTGTCAAAATCTTCTGGTAATCCCTTTATTTACAATCTACATCATTTCCTTTATCTAACGCTTTTGTCCACTTGTCTAGGACTTCAACAAGTTGTAGTGTCGTGGATCTTTCCGACAAGAATCCATTTTGTCTATCTGAGAAGTACTGATTTGCCTCACAACCATTTGTTGATATGTTCACGTACTATGGTTTCCGCATCGTCGGATACCCACGAGACTCTAACGGCAAGAGCAGTGTCTCGTGGGTATCCGACGATGTGGTTTCCGTTGCTCAACATATGACCGCGGTCAAACTGACAGGCCTTTAGTTATTTGGCGCGTATTTGTCTCCTTTTCGTGTATGGCACAGATACTTTCCTTTTTCCAATCGTCTATCGATCCTAATTAAAGGTCTTTATTAGATCATTTAGCCAACGGAGTTGTCGCACTTGAAGCAATAGCCTTCAGAAATGCTTGATGGTTTAAACCTCCGCAGAACGTTAACAACTTGGTGTTCCTGAAGGATTAGATCTTACATTCGAAGTGATGATTTTCATGATGATTTTTGATACCTCTCCATTGTTGATTTTTTATACCTCTCCATTGTTAATTTTTTATACCTCTCCATTTTCTTCATTAACAAAGACGCATAGGTGTTCTTTCCTATTTGTCTACGAAAGAAGTGTGTTAGTGCACTTGCTTTATCCATATCGTTTGATGCTTTTGATGATTTCGAGTCTCCTGATGTACTATAAAGATCGCCTATAGCGGAATTAGTTTTTGTAATTTAATTGACATATTTCCAAACGAGGGAGATACTTCATTTTAAGCTGCTAAACTGTCCTATTTGTCTTCGCTATATTTACCAGTGAATGGCATTGCCACTAGTGACATTCATCTCAGCTGAGAATGCAATAAACCATTTTGTTAACGTCATACAGTGATTAAATATATCAACAGGCATCGGCATCTGGTATGTAAATATGTGAAAATTTAAAAAAAAATCAGTCTTCCCTATCCTTTGTCAATAAAGTAGGGTAGAGAAGACTATTTTATATTTTGGCTTATTTACATACCATACACAGTTGCCTGTGATATGTCCATATTTCCAGTTTGCATTTATGTTGAATTTGAACTAAAAGATTTATGAAAACGTAGCAAAAAAAATATGGCGTGAATGTATTCCGACCGGAAATTGTTCGGATCTTTCCATGAAAATGTTGGAGATATGAACGGGATTAATCATTTAAAATTTTGAATTTTGACGGAAATTACAGAAAATAATTTCCGATTAACGTTCAGAAATTGTCGAATGATTTCCGATTTTAGTTGTCGATTAAACAAATCATCGTGTTACCGCAAAAGTGGCTGTTCCACCATTTGGTCTAAAATAGATTGTTTAGAATGCGTCATGATATTCTTTATTTGTTTATTTGAACGCATATATGAGGATTGAAATGCATCTTTTGACATTTATATGCATGGTAGGATTTATCTCCGAGACGCACACATATGGACATATGTTTGAACTGTTTGAAATGTTACAAGATGTTGTTCAATCCTTTATCAAATACAGATTGCTTTACTCTTTGCAGGGTGATAACATTTCATACTGTTGTACACATCGGGAACCGTCGACACTTTCCGTAAACGAGAAGAGATAAATACCTGTCATTCTGTTTATACGTAAACACAGGATGAACATGTTTTATGCCATGATTGGAAACACTTTCATTAATCTAACATGTGATATTATTATTATTTCTTGATGCTTTTTCATTTGGTATTGTTGTTGTTGTTGTCGTTGTTGTTGTTGAATGTCTTAAATCATTTCCATATCGAAATATTTCAACACATTTCTTAAAACAGAACAAAATCTGTGTTTAATATGAATCAACATTTATTAACAAAATGTATATGGAAATGAAATAAAGTTCAGAGGTAACACAGTTATATCACATTGTCAATAGCAATGACTATTATTGTTAAATAAACATTCATAAAAGGAAAACACTGATCTTCAATAATGAAAATCCATTATTGTCTTTTTATCATTAATTGAGTTTGTCTTCTTCTTCTTCTTTTTTCAGCCATAAAATGATATTTTGACGGCATGTAGATAAACCAATAGCATGCACCGACAAAAACACAAAAGTCACCTTAATTTGCTTTGATCCAATTAATTATATTTCATTAACGAGTACATGTACACGCATGATCACGCTTTTAATATAAATATAAATATAGAAACCTGGGATATGATACTTTCTTTTTCTGTGATAATTATTACTGTTTTTTTTATTAACATATCTGATTATCTCCCTTTACCTGTAATATAATGTGTTATTGTTATTTTACATATGTTTGTCGCAATAATAGCTCTCAAGAGCTAATGTTCCTTGTTTACCTATATGCGACGTTAAATAAAGTTTCTTGTATCTTGTAAATATAAATGAAATCTATCGTAACTATTGCGTTTAAAACTTTGCTGGATATTAAATTTTACTTCCCCCTTTAGCCAAACAGGAACAAATTACCAAACGTCATATCACATGTGGTACAGAATTTGTAGAGTTGACCAAGAGTGTAAAAATACCGCAGAGGAGAATCGATGATCTAGCCCCCTTATATCCAGCAAAAGGGGGGTAGGATTGGTGATAGATTAAAACGACAACTTTATAGAGAAAGGGGACAATACCCCCTATCTATGACTAGTAAAAATACGACGTTTGAATTAGTATAAATCGATTTTCAGGAGCAAAGGCCTTGATTTTTCTCAAACACGATTTGTCGAATATAGTAATATGATTAAACCAATAAGTTGTAAATATTAATGGGATATTTTATCGAAAATCTTCAAGATCGAATGAGACTAGCGGTAGGCGAGTTCTATGTTAAACAATAACACAAAAATAATATTTACAAACAAACATTGATACGTATTTTGTAAATACATGGAATGGTGACAACTAAAAATGGAAACAACATTACAAAGGTAGCTAATATGACATCATTATGAGCGGTAATCCCAACGTTTTATGTTTCCAAAATAACACAGGTAAATGCCCCTTCGTTACGTTATAAATAAGATTCATAGCAAGCATACATATACTGAAAACTTTAGCGTTATAGCATGTTGCATTTAGCGAAACGTTCCAGT
Source organism: Chlamys rubida (assembly GCA_032359455.1). Taxonomy (NCBI): domain Eukaryota; kingdom Metazoa; phylum Mollusca; class Bivalvia; order Pectinida; family Pectinidae; genus Chlamys; species Chlamys rubida. The sequence continues at coordinate 7,549 of JAUMHH010138737.1, forward strand.
TGTGCAAACTTACCAATATCTATACCATAATCACTATAGTTCTGTACTACGATTATCACTAAAAGCACAAAGTTAGAAAACACGTGAATTGCACACAAATATAACATAACATATATAATGGCGGGAAGGTATAACACTCTAACAACTAACAACATCCTGCCACGCGTGATCTATGAAGTATTGGGTGAATTTGTTATCAGTAAAATGTTAACTAATACAAAACAGTACAATTTCTCCAAACTTATATCATTTGTATTTTACTTACACATAAGTGATACATTAATTAAAACAAAACAAAAGTTTTGATCTCTTATAAAACCTTGCATGGAGATACTTTTTTAATAGCACTGAAAAATGAAATGAATACTAATCCCTATTAAAACGATCAAATACCATCCACACTTCATTGATGAAACATTGTGAAATATTATTCAAAATTTTAACAAACATGATTTGCCAGTACATGAAATATTGTGTTTCAAGTTATTAAACAAATCTTAAATACAAAGAAAAAGGAAAAAAATGTCAAGTATTTTTTAAACCTTTTTAACAAACATGCATCATCAATTGTAAACGTGAATAATGTAATTTAACCGCAAATAGGTTTATGTTTTTCATTTCTTTTTACTTCTTTTTCCTTCCCTTCTACTTCTACTTTCTTCTTACAAGTGTTCTATAATAAAATAGTTTAACATATGATTGATTTCGTTCATATTGCTTTACATGTAAATATATTGATATATTTCCTTGCACATAAAACAGCAATCTTATAAAACGAATGTTTTTTTTCTTATATGCTTAAGTAACACATATTACATTGCTGCAAACAATTACAAACCTGTCGAGGTTCCTACCCAATCACTGTTTACGGTTTAACCAACCGTCTGTAATTCAAGGCCGCAACTCTTCGTCCTTTTGGACAACTAACTAGACTAGGCGTCTAATATCTAGGTCTTCAAATATTTTATCCTCAAAAAAATCCAGTCCATGATTTATTTAATAACATAATTTCATTTTTTTATCAGGCATCATCCGGTCATTGTTTTATTTGGAAAACATACCCTCACTGCTTCCTTTGGCACATTAGCTGATCATCACAAAATATTCGATCTGAAAGTAAAGGTATAAGAACATATATAGTTAGATATATAGAGTTTTGTTATTAGGCCATGTTGAGAGTCTTACTCAAGGAATGAATTTAAATGCGTTAGCGAGTCGTATATTATTAGCATGTACTTTACGAACCTTGGTTTAGCTTTACAATCAAGCCAACCATGTTTAATGTTAATTCATATTAGCATAAAAAAACTACATCTAGGGTTGTTTCACAGCGGACGTGAACCAAGTACGCCCCGTGCTACGTCATTGTAGTGTATCAATACGCAATAAGAACATGCTTAGAGACATATACAGCCGTATTGTCGAGTGGCTAAGACAGATCTTATGACATTTAAAGTCGTGTTACTAGAATATATTCTGACTAGACAGTCGTGTTGCTAGCACAGTCTAGTGACATGCATGGTAGGTTTAGAGACATATTTTTCAAGTTTAGAGACATATCGACATGATTCTAGAGACAGACAGCACAATACAGAATGTTATTAAATATACTACAGCATCAACACCAAATAACAAACACAGAAACCAAAGGGAAAAATACAGGAACCGAAATAACACCAAAACAAAATGGAAAATATCATGACTTCCTCTAAACACAGGACGCGTAATCACGTACATATATTGAGAAAGATGAACAACTTATTACGCCAAATTCTTCACATTGTTGTATCATGTCTATTTTCAGAGAAATTCATGAAAGTTCTTTAATAAAAAAGGAGAGATTACCAATTCAAAGTTGATACTAACAATAAACCACATCTGTCATATACTAAAAACAAAAAAAACAACTAGAAGTTGTACAAAAAATATCAAACAAGGATACATCAAAACAAAAGGGAAGACATCTTTGAAAGCAGGTCTTGATTACGACTATAACATTTTCGGTGTAGATTGAGGTTATCATGTTGAAAACCTTGGCTAAGTAGTGTATTTGTCCATGCTTAAAGAATATACAGAATATAGAAATACCGAAAAGGTGTAGGAATTTCAGTATTTTACCTAAAGGGCACAAAAACTGTTTTCCCAAGTATGAAATGGTAGACTTTTTTTGTTACAGTAAAAGTATCCATTATTGTAGCAATACTCCCCCCACCAAAAATAAATAAACGAATAAAAAATGAAAAAAGAGATTATTAACATATTTTTAAAAATGCTTAGGGGTGAGAAACTTCATAGTCAGGTAGTCAGAAATCTGAATATATGTTTTTAAGACTAGACAGTAAAAATACTTTAAATTGATATTGGTGAGGTATGAATAGTGAATGGACATTTCATCATTTTAGATACACATAGTAAATATATGTTTCTGTCTGAAACTTCTTACCAGTTCTTGTAATCGAAGCCGTCGTTCACAATCCCAAGCTTTTGGTTCATGGTGAGATAGTGCGCACCACCATTGTACTGTTCGGTGGTGCCATACTGCGGAGGAGGTCCAATGTCATCTCCCTCTCTATTATTGTTGTCAGACTCTTGCTGAAGGTTCGCGAAACTTGCCGCCACAGCTGCACGATCTTTACGTGCTGAAATAATAGGACATTATATCAGTTAAAGACCATCTAAGGTATATCCTGCTACATCCTGAAATGGGATATAGTCACAGAAAGACATGTATATACAAATACCGTGGTGAGGTTTTCTGGTATTTGATCAGACATACTATATATAATATACAATAGTCGTTAGTATTTGTTATAAGTGGTTAAAGTGACCCAATGCTGCATTAAAACAAACCAGTAATCTAAAAGACTACGTTATGCTCGATGCTCAATCAAGATAGTTAGTAGTATTAGTTACAAAGATCGGCTATTTTTACAAGATGTCAAATGAAGTATGATTTTTTTTCTTGTAACATCCTTGATACTGTTTCCTCAGACATCAACTGAATGTAAGATTGTTCATAAAATTTTTTGTTTGTCTTGTTTTGAACAAAGTTTGTTATACTTGCTATGCTTAGTCTTTTCCTGCCAGACATTGTGTACCATAACTATACCGCATTACACAAGTATCTGCTCTTTTAACAATGATCACATTAACTAAACAGAAATAACCACCCTCTCATACCAATACCTAACCCGTCCACACCCCCAACCGTCCACACCCCCAACCGTCCACCCCACCCCGTTTCCCTGTTTGACATAACAAATGTCTTCATTAACCCAAACGAACACCCCCTTTAACACAAACTCTTACCACATTGACCACAAATCATTGCATGCCCCTCTTGCACAACACCCCTTTTAACATAAACAGTTCCCCTCTTTTACACGAAAATTACACTCTTTACACAAACCATTACCCCTTTAAAAACAAACCACTTTCCCCTATTACACAAACCACTACCCCTTTAAAACAAACCACTTTCCCCTATTACACAAACCACTACCCGTTTAAAAACAAACCACTTTCCCCTATTACATAAACCACTACCCGTTTAAAACAAACCACTTTCCCCTAGTACACAAACCACTACCCGTTTAAAACAAACCACTTTCCCCCTAGTACACAAACAAACCACTTCCCCTTTAAAACAAACCACTTTCCCCTAGTACACAAACAAACCACTTCCCCTTTAAAACAAACCACTTTCCCCCATTACACAAACCACTTTCCCTTTAGAAACAAACCACTTCCCCCTATTACACAAACCATTACATAGTTAAAAACAAAACTAATTCCCATTTTTGCACATACCAATATCTCATTTCAACACAAAATCTTTTAAAATAATAAATTGCTACTTTAACACTGATTAGCGTTTCCATTAGCTTTTAATACCTTCTTCTTGCATTTGATTGGTGCACACAGTGTTACACAGTACTAACCAGGTGCTGGGTTACTCCACATCACTTCTGCGTCAGGTTCGTGCTGGTAGGTGGCTTTATAGCCTGTTAAACGGTGCGTACACAGTGCGTTAGTGAAAATGAAGAAAACCATTAATAACCCAACAGCCAGGAAGCTCTTATATGGAAAGAGTATAGCAATATTGTAGTATTGTGTGTTAATATGCCAACAAACATAACAAGATAAACATACAACATATAACGATAAATATGTGTAATACATTGTAGATAGCAAATTATTGTGAGTACGTCATTATATATTTGAATTAAATAAAATTTATCCTACAAATATGACCCGAAACCGAAAAATAAACCCACGCACTCTGGGGCGTAATAATAAAACGATTCTCCTGATCTAACAATGACTCTCTATTCAAACCAGCTTAATTGTTACAGCACATTATTCATTGATTTGAAAGATCCACTTTGAAATTTACAATGTTTACACTTCACTGTTTGACAATGTGTCCTTTGATTACAGCAAGTGGCAAGGCGTTTTGTTTAACATAGCCTATGAGAGAAAGAGAATGGTTTCATGAATACCAGCCCTAGATCGTATTGTGAATAACGAACGTGAATTGTTTTCGTGCATAATTTCACCAATGAAAATCGAAATGGTAACACTAGGGTATTAAAACCAAGTAAACACGAAATGGTAATACCAGGGTATTAAAACCAAGTAAACACGAAATGGTAATACCAGGGTATTAAAACCAAGTAACCACGAAATGGTAATACCAGGGTATTAAAACCAAGTAAAATCGAAATGGTAATACTAGGGTATTAAAACCAAGCAAATTACACTTGTTAACACGTATTCGTGAAGGTAGTGTTAAGAAGGTTTCACTATTTTCGGTAATGTTGAAATTGATAACGAAAGCTATATAATCTGGGATTGCTGTCTGGGCAAATGGTTAAGAAGAACGATAATGACGTCAACAACAAGTAGACTTTACTAAGCTGGTGTTTCGACATAAAGTTAAAACAAACACTTTATATCATAACATAGTGTTTTTCATAATTTAATTGCATGTGTTAATAATTCCAGATTGCCAAAATGCCGCTTAAGATACATTTTGGAAATAAATTGAATTATATTACATTTACAAATTTAACAGCGAAACAGCGTGACGCGACAACAACAAAGCCATGTTAGATAATTAGTGCAAACAAAGAACATTTAAATACAATAATTGGAAAGGTTAGTGAATAAATCTAACGACATAAACATATGTCATCATAACATGTTTGAGGAGTTTGTTAATAGTGCTAACAAACTCCACATCATAATACAATACGTGTTTAAATAGAGTAAGACAGTGTCATTATACATTATTCCATCAGTACATGTTGAAATGGAGTAAGGTTGTGTCATTGGAGAAAATTCCAAATGTTTATTGTACGACAAAGGCGGATATAACGTCATACCGTGATGGATTCGTTGTCGCCAGCGTCTGATAGCGAAGACAAAGGCCAGGATAACACAGACAATAGCTCCAATCAGCATGGTCGGGAAGAGATACTTATGTGGGAGGGGTTTATATGTCCTGGTGGTTGATGGGGGCACGGTGCTGGTCGGTACTACTTTCAAAAATTCTGCAAAGAAAAACATGTCAAAATGCAACAGTTCATTTGCCATAAAATTAAACGAGCCGACATCACAAATATTAAATCATGATTATTATCATTGAATATATTCTTCCTTATATTGTAACATAATTGCGCATTTTCTGAAATACTACATTGTCACGTTAACTACACTGTAATTACTAAGTTGTCGTATTATTATTGATATATTATGTTGTTACATAAACCAATGGGCAATGTTGTTAAATTGTACAAAGTTGTCACTGTTGTCACTCTAATAATTGTATGAAGTTATCACATTGACAAATGTACATGGTTGTTGCATTAATAAATGTAGAAAATGGGCCCTTAAAAGAATATGTCATGTGACAAACTTTGTATTAAGTAATGCCAATATGTGTACTAGATAAAAAAAAATCAATTTCGATATAATCATTGTATACAAACAGAAATATGTTAAAAACCAATGGTGTTGAGATTGGTCTTATTCGTTCCAGATGACAGACATGCATTATTGTTATACCTTTTTCTCTCACAGTGATGTTTTGTCTTACAGTGCTGAAGGTCTTAAGGATCCCTGTCCATATACACTGTGTTATTTTCTTATATACAGTAACCCCCTCCCTACAGCCTTAACTTCATCTTGAATATAATTGTAGCTCAGTTGGGCCAGGACACTTTTGTTGACCAGGTAGCTCAATCGGTAAGAACGATAGTACATATTACAACCTGTATGGATTTCTTTTCAGAAATTGCAGTAGCTTTTGGCAGTGATGCGGGGATCCTAAGACCATGTCTTGTCTTACACTGGTGCATTTTCTTACACTGACGCAGTCTTATACTGTTTAGTTGTCTTACAGGAGATGTATGATTGATGTACTTTGATTAATGTACTGTCTATACAAAGATGGATTGTCTCACATAAATTATCATCCTATAGTAATACACTATCTTAGAGTTAATTATGTTTTACAGTAACATTTTGTGTAACAGGGATGTTTTGTCTGTAACACTGATTCATATTGTCCTACAGTGATGTATCGTCTTAAGTGATTGTTTATCATACAGTGCTGTATCGTCTTAAGTGATTGTTTATCTTACAGTGATGTTTCGTCTTAAGTGTTAGTTTATCTTACAGTGATGTATCGTCTTAAGTGATAGTTTATCATATAGTGATGTATCGTCTTAAGTGATTGTTTATCTTACAGTGATGTATCGTCTAAAATGATTAGTTATCTTACAATGATGTATCGTCTAAAATGATTAGTTATCTTACAGTGGAGTATCGTCTTAAGCGATAGTTTATCATATAGTGCTGTATCGTCTTAAGTAATTGTTTATCTTACAATGATGTATCGTCTTAAGTGATTGTTTATCTTTCATTGATGTTTCGTCTTAAGGGATAGTTTATCTAACAGTGATGTATCCTATCAAGTGAGTGTTTATATTACAGTGATGTATCGTCTTAAGTGAAAGTTATCTTACAGTAATATATTGGTTTATTGAGTATATTGTCTGAAATCTTTTTCTTACTGTGGTTTTTGACTGTGACGTTTAACAGTGACGTGTTGTCTTACAGTAGTGTCTAACAGTGACTGTTTACATCTAAAATACACTACGTACCTGTGTCCTTGCCATTGCAGATATTGCATGTGGCACACTGGGGCTGTATCTGAAATGTCAAACAAAATATATGTGCAATTTCCCTTATTACTTGTGGATCGTTCATATTATATGGAGGAAATGTCAAGATGGAGACACATCTAAGGAAAGGAAAGGAAATAGCTTACATACTGAAAAATTACAACACTTTGTTTATAGAATGATAGATAACATCTAAACTTAATATTGTTTATCTGACTGTATTTTCAATAAATAATACACTTGAATATCAAACAAATTATGGTTAAATCATTTGAAGTGCGTCCAAAAATGCACGACTTACAACCTATCCTGACCTTGTTTTCAAACCATGCGCATACTTTTTCAACATTTTACACACGAGACTCGCTGAGTTTTAAAATCTACGAAAATGCGATAATGTTATTGGCCTACATGCTGTTTCAGACGGCATAAGCTGTGTATCACATCTGCTACTGCTTATAAAAACATTTTTCTCTTTTTATAAACACAGATGGAATGTAATAAGCTGTCGTAACAAAGGGAAAGTTCCAGTCGACGACCTCCAAGGAGTTTGATTGGTTATTCAAATGAAAGTATTGTGAGGCAGATATGCATAACAAAAATATGAGAAATATAAAGATTTACAAAACGTTGTCATACTCACTGTTGCAGTGTACGATTTGCCCGCTTCAAGTACGCCGATTCCGAAAGTCAAGCTGCAAACATTCTGTTGGTCGAATGAAAGTTTACATGTATTGCGGATGCTTTTACAATAAATCCAAAACAAACAGGAATGATGACTCAATATATTCTTAAAATAATCGGATTGGTTTATTGTTTTGAAATACGGTTCCAATGTCACATCGTCTTTTAAATGCTTCATTTAGGAGATGATCTTATGACTTCAAATTACTGGTTAAATATTCTACTGATTCATATAAATGGTAATTTCTTCTTGCTTAATCAGTAACCAGTGTCTAGATAGAGACCTTTCCATTTCCTCATTGGAAAAACCGAACCTATTCAGGCAAATCGAAACGTAAAAAAACTATTGGCCTATTGTCTATGACATGCATCGGCTTTTCAACATTTCCCCCATGGCTTTGATTTAAAACTCTACCATACTATCGGAAACCAATACAAGTTAAAATGATTAGACCCGACAAAAACGAACAAGAAATGATGAGACATAGCACGAAGTATACCATATACACCTACTGTATACGAAACCAGTGTAAACGAAATCCTCCGTAAAACTTACGTCAACAGTACAATTCCATTCCTGGGATATAGAATTGGCAATAGTAAGGCCAAACTTGACCACGTCAGTGTCAGAGATGATGTCCAGTCCGGGAGCTAAGGTAGTGTTACTGTCCAACCAACAGTTCTGGAAGTCCAGGATCATAGAACAAACATTCCCCTGGACAGCTGTCGATAAGACTGTCCAACAGCTACAGAATTCAGTGACCGTTATATTACCTGTAAATATACAGAGAAAACTACAAACCACACTGTCAAAACTGGCAGAACATTGTATACACAGCTGAAAAGATTTATGTCTGAATTATGAAATGTATTTCGGTGATGTCAAAAAAATTTTGTTTTTGTCAGCGAACGTGGGAATACAATGTACATGTATCACAATGCTCCTAGTTTCATCTTATTTTTCTTTAAATATCGGGTAATCAGAATATCTATTCATACACAAAATTGTATGAATGTTTAAAAAAAACGTGAATAACACTTACGAACATTTTACCATAAATGTAAGTAAACAGTAGTTCTTAATTTGAGTTAAACCAGTTTTATATGCTATTTGTTTATGTATGTGCACATAATGTATTGAAACTAACCATACAACAGCAACAATTTCAATGTATAACATTAATATTTTTCGGGGGGGGTAATGCTGCAGCCCAGTCTTCATTTGCTTTATGGTAGTAACAGAGTGTCTCTCCTTCAAAAATGTAAATAAAGGCAAATCTCATTCATAAGAACGCATTAGGAAATGTTTCTCATTTGTTATTATCTTCAAATCAATGGAATAAAATTTAATAATATAAAGCTACAAATAGATCAGGTGATATCCCATAAATATCACTAGACGATGACATTTGTAATGAATAAGGAAACTGGCAAGGCATTAATTCCTTTTAACATTGGTTGAATGTCTCCCTACCTTTAATGCATGAAATCTCATCCAAGAAGCAATATACCTAAATGTCCAACCTGAGGGTGCCAAAGAATCGACATTCCATTACTTCACCTAACCCTCAAAGTAGAATATTTTTATGTTTCTTCACACAACCTTAAATCGGTTGTTTCGGTGAACAATACTATGCTTTCTATGCACCAAGCGCTGAGCTACAGCAGGACAATATCTTAATATAGAAATTAACGACATTCACACGCTTTCATGATTACGTCACAAGCGGTCGTAGCGTGATAGACAAAGCACTCATGCATAAAACAGAATTCAAACCTGACAAACATGTCGGTAATGTTGCTTTTAATTCAAATGAAAGATTATGAATACCGTGTTGAAATAGACAAAAGCCATTTGGATCTTTGGACTCTGAGGATAGAAAGTTGTATATATATATATTAGGACATTATAGAACATCAGAAGCGTGTTAAACACATACATAATTCAGGACAATAATCTATTCACTTACTTGTTGAAGAGTTGACTGTTCCCATTAAAATACATGACAACGTCACGAACCATGAGATCCACTTTACAGCCATATTTGGTACACAGATACTGCAAGAGAAAAACAAAGCATCTTACTGTCTAACTCAACGTACGAATACGTTCGTTATATTGACGATTATTATTATATTGTGTTCACGATTTCACTTTGTCCGACTACAATGTTTTCACGATTTCACTTTGTCCGACTACAATGTTTTCACGATTTCACTTTGTCCGACAACAATGTTTTCGAATCTTGTCTATTGACCAAATAGAGTCACTGATCAGTGGTGTAAAGGCTCTAGAGCACTGAGAGAATAGTTAAAATGTCGTGTAACCCCAATCAATTAAATATGTTATATAACGTCAGCTCTTGAAGACCATTGAACACACTATCAGCCTGTGCATATATAATACGTGTGCATATTTATCAATACAATGAATGCCAGTGTTCATTTAAAAATGTAAACATGAACATTTTGACGGTGTGAAAAGAGACTTATATCAATTAGTAGACCACAGAAAACTAAGGTTACAGACTCATGATTATATTTACGACATCGTACCTCCTTTCCAAAAGAATTACATCAATAACCGTTATTTATCTGAAATGAATGATACACATTTGGTCTTCATTAATTGATTACATAATTCGGAATAATCACTAATATTTTCTTAAATGTTTCTAAAAAGTTTTAGTTTATAAGTTAGCATACAACATTAGCTCGAATTGAAATCTCTGGTTTAAACTTGCAAGTTAGAATATAACTTTCATTGCTATCCATTTCTGACACTCGCCATATTTTAAGATTTTGCCTCATTCCATTTTTGCCCGGTTCCCTACTTTTGTTAAAATAGTTAAATTTACTGGAAATTGTTAATGTATTACTTGATATACTTCCCTTAATTCTCACTCTTTTACCACTATACGAATACACTTTCATTATACTCCACAACCTGTACTAGAGTATAGAAATGGTAAAAGAACGAAAACGATATTTACCCAAGAAGCCCAATAAAATATCTTTTCCCAAGTCAGCAATGATACTCTATGGAAAGTCTTGTTGGAATTACCCCATGTAACAGCTACAGACTACAGATAACCTTGTAGGCTCGTACAGGTAATATCATATTTCATCATGCTAGACATTTAAACTAATAAACATTTCTGTCGCAACCATGAACTTATCATTGCATTAGATAAAATAGGCATATACGTACGACAGAAATGAAATATGAAATTAGCTTTAGCAATATCATTGATTTTTCCCACTCAGGTATTTATAGAATCAACGATATAGTATTACACTGTACATTTCACTTAAATGCTGCTGAAACTCAGAACAACAAATATACGGCGATATTACTTATAAAAAGGTATCATAGCATACTATCAATGTCGGCCTCGGCCAGTATAATTTTATGCCGTAATCAAACATAGGAAAGCAAAAAGATGGTGGGTACAGAGAGTGACATGAGAGGTAGGCGACAGTGTATAGTGCATCGGGGATGTTCCAAAATAAATGGTTGTAAATGGATAAGCATTATCTTTGGATGGGGATGAGGCCTTTTAGATACGCTGTCTGTTACCAATATGTTAAAGGTGCAATTTCCTGTGTGTGGGCTCAGTTCATATACATTGATGATATACAATGAAATGGCATGTGTCGTACCCCATTTCCTTTCTATGATTTGTATACACGGAAAATTTAAATGTAAAATGCAAATACGTTAGATACATATATAGTATGTATACAGATAGTATTTTTAGATTCTTGTCTATGAAAACACAATATGCTAAACAAACTGATTACTGATCTTACTATTCCTGTACAGTGTCAGACAAAGATGGCGTCTATGCCTAAGTCATATACATGCAAATTGTAAACAACCGTTTAATGTGGTTAAATTGACCGATTATTTCATATACTGAGCAGATACTGAGCAGAAACAGACATGTATATGTCACTCTAACGTAGAGATAATAGATAGTTAGCACATAAAATCAACAACACATAACCACCGTTCTTACCTTGTTAGATGTGTAGGGTACCAATCGCGATATATATCGCCTTAAGTCAAGTAAAACATGTCCCCAAAACAGGACCATGCACAACACACACAATCATTCAGTACCAATACACCACAACAGTCTTTTAAAAGCTTATATCAATATATAGACCGACTCGATCCACTAGGTCTATTGTAGCAGAACAATGCACCATGGGATATTTAACCTTTGAAATAAATTCTCTGACGTATCAATACCCATTCAACCTTGAAAGGTATGAATAAGATATATGGAACAGAAACACGAGGACATTTAACAGTCGACAAGCGGGTGTAAACTAGAGCCAATACACACAACTCTTTGGTATGACGTACATGTCGTCCTCTTCAATTATTGCGTATAAGTATTATTTGTATTATGTACCTGGTTGACTGTGTGTTTGTTGTATTTGTTCATGTCTGATAATTTGACATTACCAGATACCAAATGTAATACCGTCGCGTTTGGCATGGCTATCAAGTATTGAGTGAGGGGTAACGACCACCATCGACTAACATAACCATGAGGCAGCTGATAGGTTTCAAGACATTTTTAAAACCACCTTTACTTAATTATTATTTGTATAGATATATTTATTATTTGCATACGTTCTGTGTCATTTCATTAAACGAATGTCTTTGTCTTTGGTAAAGGAATTGACATTTGTTCGTCAGAATACTTAAATATAAATTTATTTTGTATATAATATTTTGTACAAGGTTTCATTGATCAAAATGGAAAAATCATCACGTATTTTCCTCAACAATTCATGTTTTATATTTGAAATGAAGAAGAAGAAACGAAATAATTGATAGAAATCTAATCGTTTCTACCGCTTATAGAATATCAACAGCCAAAATGAAGCCCCCTGAATGAAATAGTGTCGCATGTCAGAATGATATCGCTCGTAAATTTATCATGCTGTTTATTTTGATGTCCTAGGATGAATGCAATCAAATACGCCGTTATAGAAATTATTTATTTATATTGATACACAACGCAAAGAGATGGTAATCCTGTTTCGCATCTCTATTTTCATTTTCATTTCAACAAATTTTATTGACACAAGTTGGTACAAGTCAATTGGATGGAATAACAGGCAAAGCCTATATA
>JAUMHH010138848.1:0-39763 GCA_032359455.1 Chlamys rubida
ATTCTAGCACTGCCCAACCACGTACTCATTTACAGCTGAGTAGACTGGAACAAGCGGAGTAAAGTATCCTGCTCAAATATACAACACAGTGTCGTGACCTGACTCGAACCCGCGACCCTTCGGTCAAGAGCCCGGCGTCCTACCACTAGACTACCGTGCCTCCTAAAGTTGCAGTAACCAGTGTGTGTTGCGTTCATATGAAGGTCGATGTTTTTGATATGGTTCATTTGGCTTCCTTGTTGTTTCGTTGTCGTTATTACTTGGAGTTAACCTAGATTTACCTGACATATTTCCTCGATGAAAAAGCAGATGCTTACCGTTCCGGCACTCATCGTCTTGTTCTCGTTGTACTTTCCCCGAGGGTTTCCATGCTTATGGTTCCTTTGTTCCTATTATGTACCTAGACCATAACTCCAATTTGTGGGAACAATGGTTATTGAGTGAATTTTAGTATAGACTTTAAATATCACAATTTATATGCAACGGTAAATATTATAATTGTCAGTATTATGTGACCAGAGCGGGATGCTGTGTTGGGTGCCTTCGATATGGTATTTCAGTGAGATAGCACCATAAAGTCGGCATCAGATCCGCGCTTTCACAAGGCGGCAAGTAAACCAACATACCATGTCTCCGACACACATACACAAATACACGCTTACACAACACACATGGAGACACGTCCTTAAATTACGTTAGCTGTTAATAGGACGTAAAACAAAGATAAAACCAAAACCAAACCGAACCTATTAAGATAAAACGGCAACTTCATATCTACACTAAGAGTACTAGGAACACTACCGTAGTTAATTAACACCATTATGTCATAAATTACCAATCACAGGAGAACATTTCATTGACGGAAACATCCAAATGACATGTAGTTATCGGGATTATTGCACAGAAGCTATTTTCTTTACTTTGCCAGACTTACGGTACACTAAGGTTTCCTTGTGTATTCTAACTGACAGAATTGCGCTGAGAAGCTCAGTCTTGTTAACATCCTGCGGTCAGCCATTAATTGTGTCGGTTTCAAATAAGTCAACGATGTCAGCAGGCACACAGGATAATATCCGTCTGCAACCATGTATATTATCCTTATACTACCTCACAGCGGTCGCACACTGCCTATTTAAGGATGCAACTCTGTGGCTTCTCTTCTGCTGTAGTGAATTATGAACAGAACGCATATTACATAACTCATATCAAAGATCTATTACTGTCAGACACGTGCATACCAGATTAAGAATAGATGATATGGTAATAGGGTGATATCGAAGGACCGGTACTTTGTTTCAAGGGACTGCTATTTTGGTCTAGGAGTTGAACATTTTTTGGGAGAAAAAAAATCCTACGTTATTATAAATGATGTATCTATGTCAGACAGACTTCAAAGAAATACGAGACAAAAGTGAATCGCTAACCATTCAAAATCAGAAGTTAACGCGTTTGTTCTATGTCTGAGTTTGTATTTTTGCCAAATGATAAAGTCAGATACTAACCAAACTTTCCGTTACATTATGAAGCAACTGTACATTTACAAAGTAAATTATAAAAGCAACAGGGACCCTTAAAGTAAAATATATAAAATAATAAATCTCACAACATGTTCATTTGACAGATTAGAACTGTATTAACTATATTTATCACATAATGTACTTTGTTATCCTTTGCATATACCTATGTCTACGCGTTATTGAAGATAAAATATAGGTCGACTTTCTGGTTGACTTTGCAAATTATGCCAATCCTTGACAATTACAGTAGTTCATCTATGGACATATACTGTTCATTTTTCTTGTTACGTTTGTGTTATGGATTAACTTGTCGATGATTTTTGTGTCTAGTTATTCACCGGATCAGACTATGTTCTTAACCTCGTTGCCCCTGTTGTGTTTATATGCTTGATCATTGATTTTGTTGTCGATTTATGTGTTCATGTATGAGTAGGCAATTGTATCCCCTAACCACTAGAGGTTAAACACAATAGCGAGGTTTCTATTGTTCTCAAAGTACATTATACGGCGGATGAATGATGAAGCAAATTGATCTTAACATATGAAAACAATACGTACAAGTTACTTCAAATCTCTTAGTTTTCATGGATACATATTTTCGCGTTTTTTTCTTCCAAATAAATGACTTATCGCGAGGATTTATATTCGTGAATGTGACAACAACACCGATTTTTCTTGTTTAATCATCCAATAAGTATTCGCGAGTATTATATTCTAGATAATGTATATTCCAGTCTTTTTATCACAAAAAAATGTTACTCGCGAAATACACGTGTAATATAATGTTTTTCCCATACAACTTTTAGTGTTATTCTTTGTAACAATTGACAACGCAATTATTTCCTTATGAAAATGAGCGGCAAGCAGTAGGGTTCATGAAACCTTTAAACATCGGTTCCTATTTGAAGTTTTTAAAAATATTGATACGCAGGTTTAGTTGTACTTTAATCCACACAGATGTATACCATACACACAGAATTACGGTCAGATTGGTTTTGAATCGCTTCAATAACCCTTTCACACGGACTGTTAGTTGAACAGAAGTACATGGTTGCTTTGTGAGTGTAGGGCGGGTCTACTTTAAAAATAAAAGGTTTTTCAAATCTTACATTGCCTCGATGTGTACATTAATTGTATACGTCCGCGATAAGCATTTTTATATTTTCTGTTAATAGGCAGACCCTCATAAATAGATTGAAAGACGATAATGGTCTCATGAATTAAAGCCTCCAATTATAGACTAAACTAAGCTTGAATCTATTTATTTCTTTAATATCTAGGTGTATCACTATATTTTTACACATTTTCACTGTTTGTATTGATTGAAAGTTCACAACTTCTTTTAAAAGGAAAAACAAAAATTATGAAGCTTTAATGAATCAAATTTTCCAATATTGCTAATCATTAGCTGGAAGCCTATTATTAAACACTAACTTGAAACAACGTTAAATAGATGAAGTTTTAATTAGTATTTGCAACAGAAAGTGTTGTAGTGAAAACGAAATACGAAACTATGTGGAAAGATTTTAGCTCCACCCGTAATTTTTCTTTGTGGTCCATATTGACCAATATGGTGATTTCAGACAAAGTGAGCAAGTATTTCGTTATGGCAGGCTATGAAATATACAAGTTTAAAAACATCGTTACAATTGTGACACACGACAGCGTTTTGTTAAGGAGTGTCTTTTTTACTGCGTCATACTTTACGTGATAGATTCATAACTTTAATTGAGCATTGTAAGCAACACAAGGGGATTAGACGCATCATCAATCAGGATGTAACATTACCCTAGGACAATATTGTTATTGACTTCGATGATATTGTTTATCAATAACACTTGTTACAATGATATATCATAATGCTTACACTGCATATCAACACGCAAAATATGAACGATGTGTTCTCTTCATATTCGAATTTCCAAGCAACTCTCTTCTTCAAATTGTTTTAATTTATTGATCGCTGTTGTGACATATTTTTCGTAATACTTTTCCGTTGCTATTTAATCTCGTACATTGTACTTCTCATTTTGTCCTCTTCGACCGACTCATATCAATTTCTAAATAGTGTCCCCTCTTTAACTCTTGCTTGTTACTTTCCTCTCTTTAACTCTTGCTTGTTACTTTCCTCTATTTAACTCTTGCTTGTTACTTTCCTCTATTTAACTCTTGCTTGTTACTTTCCTCTCCGTAACTCTGGCTTGTTACTTTCCCCTCTTTAACTCTTGCTTGTTACTTTCCTCTCCGTAACTCTTGCTTGTTACTTTCCTCTCTTTAACTCTTGCTTGTTACTTTCCTCTCTTTAACTCTTGCTTGTTACTCTATTATCTTTGACCTATGCGTGTTACTATCTTCTCTTTGACCTTTGTGTGTTACCTCCCTCTCTGTCATGCTTGTTACTCTCTTATTTGTTTTATCTATGTGCGTTACTCTCTACTCTTTGACCTATGTTACTTCCGTCTCTTTGACTCTTGCTTGTTACTTTCTGTGTTTGCCTTATGTTTGTTGCTTTTCTCTCTTTGATTCCTGACTTTTCATTTTTTTCTCAGTGCCACATGTTTGTCACGTTCTTTTTTTTCCAACTTATATTTGCGACTTTTCCCAAATTTTCTCATTTGTTCTTTGTTCTGTTTTGCATCATATTTTTTCACTTTCTTCTCTGTGCATCAAGTTTGTTACTTTCCTCTTCTGCCTGTTTTTTCAATGTTACTGCCCCCTTCTAATTTTTTGTCACTTTTATTTCTTGGTTTTATTCTTGTTTCTTTTTCCTACTTTCCTCATGTTTTTCCTTCCTTTTCAACTCATTCACATAATTCACTTCTTTTGGACGTAAGACTGTAAATGTTTTAATTTGTTTTATGCTTGGCAATTTCATCTCTCCAATTTATGCTTATTGATGATGTTGAGGTCAGTTTTTCATATTTGGTTTTTTGTTTGTCCAAGCCTTTACCTCGTAACATCAAAATTTCTCCTCAGCGCTTGTCAATTTTAACTCTTTTCTTCAAGGTAGACGGATTTTGTAAGATCGATAGCTTGACTCCAGACAGACATGTATTTAAGGCTTACAAGCGACAAGTAATTTATACAGTAATGATTATTTTGACAGACAATATATGTAGCCTCCGGGAATGTACATCTTAATCTTTACCCTGAAGGCTTTTAAGATTTGCCTTTCGATGTTTTTCAATAATGAGAATTTGACAAATGCAATTTACCAGTATTTCAACGAGTTTACAAAATTTTCCAATCTTTACACTTTAGAATCCAATTGATAGCGTCTACAAGTGAAAATTCGGTCGTGTGACAATATCTCATAGCACATAGCCATGGTAGATACAGTTAATCGTGCTGCATGCCCGGAATGTCCTGAAGCAAGGTCTACCTCAAGATTTCAAATCTGTATTTAGCGGTAAGTCAAGGTAACAAATAGCAGTGTTCTCTTGAAAGAGTTATCTCGTTTTAAGAAGTAGAAAACAGTTGTCTCTAATGAGGGATTGCTATTGTCGAGGGGTGGTCACTTAAGCAGTGTATAAAAACAGATTGTAGATATAATATACCTGATAATTTATAACAACTTGAAATTCTTAATCAGTACGTTTTCCATGTATTGATATCGGTACTTTTATGTACCCAATGAACCAGAATTTCAAAACAAACACGTGTTTTATTTATCCGCAAATTGAAAACTGAAGACATCGTCAGCTACACATACTGCTATCTTCCTTTTATAAGGAAATTGTTCATATCACACCTCTACCAAACTCCTTGACAGAAATGACAAATTTCATTCCTCGACTGTTATTTGTCTTTGTTATTGTGTCCCAGAAGGGTAGGCAGTCTTTGCTTCATCGAAAGGTCAAATCAAGCGATGTCAGATGCCGGATAAAAAAACCTGGTGGCCAAGTGGTAAAGGCGTCTGACATTCTGCTACCACTAGCCCTCCACCACTAGGTCGCGGGCTCGAGACCGACTTGGGGCAGTCGCCAGGAACTGGCCGTAGGTCGGTAGTTTTTCTTCGGGAACTCCGGCTTTCCTCCATCACCAAAAAACCTCCTTGGATGACCATGGCTGTTAACAGGACTTAAAACACAAACAAACCAAAGATAACAAAATAAGTGACAAAATAATCACACAACATACGAATCAACCGTATTAGAAACGCAGATATTTATATCGCACAGGGAAATAACATTGTATCTATTGAGGTTTTGGTAACGACCTTAAAACTTACCCCATAGGCTTTTTCAGTTCGATCTCTCGAACCCCTGTGATTTTAGTTTGTTTTCAGTATTTCAGATCTTTCACTTATCTGAAACGACAAAAACTGTCCTGACAGCATGTTGCCACTGATAATTGACTGATCTGTTTGCATATGTCAAAACCTAATCCATGCAATGCATTATCAATTTCCAACAATTTAAACAAAGAAAAAAAAAACATTCGATGGAGCTAATTGAGGTCGACAAGTTGTAATTATCAGATTGATATATTTTCTTTGTGGTAATAGAAAATGACATGCAATCAGAATTATAATCTGTCATTAGATATCAGTGTATATTGCAATGTGATTCATAACGTCAGGCCCGTATTAATTTCATTATTGACACGCAACGTCAGAAATCGGTCACGTGTTCGTGCGGTGTACCGCTACACGCAATTTGATGTGACGTACGATACGATACACACAGGTACGTTTACGTGGCATCTGACAGCCGCGCGTGTGAAATAAAATTATGTCATATATCATTGGGGATTCGTTAGAGGCTATTTTTTCAGAATTTGCTGCCGACCTTGTTTTGATTGATCAGGATTGCTTTCGAATTCGTATCACGACATTTTAAGTGTCAAAGTTGATACCACCTTAGAATGCATAGGTTTATTTGTATCAAAATAATTTACAGATCAATAAGTGTTAGTGTTTACCCTTCGGAAGAGCAATAGGGCCATGTAGATAAATTATTTTTATAATATTTTTATTATTGATAAAGATATATATACGTCACGACGTGAAGTCAATTACGGAAGAGCATAAGGGCCAAGAGGGAAAATATAGTTTTTTAGTGTAAGTAACTCGGGATTTTGACTTACTTACCCGACATTTCAAGATAATTTCGAGTTATTAACATGAAAAAACGAAATTATTATTTTTATCTTCATGATGCCCTTATGCTCTTCTGTAGGGCTAACACTTCGTATCTTAAACTTTCGACTTAGTAAGTCGACATTTCGAGTTATATAACACGAAAAACTATATTTTCCCTCTTGGCCTTAATGCTCTTCCGTAATTGACTGTTCACGTCGTGACGTAGATGTATCTTTATCAATACAGTGAAATGGCATGTGCCCTGTAGAGTTTACAAACCAGTGATGGGATTTTTTAAAGCGCGTGAAAGCGCAGTGGGGTTGTTTTCGGTCGTGTTGTTCATTATTGATACATTTTCAAATTGATAACAAACAGGAAAACCATGACAGAAATCAATGACAACCTTATTATTGGTGTGCCGTGTTGTTTCATTGTCGCTACCACGTTTCCTGCTTTAACAACTTGACATTAATAACAAATGACCTAGATTCACAGGTCGTGATCTTCTTTTATTTTTCCAATGGTCTCCTTCTAAATCCTTTCACTCTTCATACTTTGCTCTAGTTAATAATCAAACTAATGTTTTGCTGGAAATTATTTTTTCTGTTGTTGTTCTTTTAAATCTTTAGCCGTCGGTATGCGTCTCAAACTTGTTTTTGAGTATAAAAACAAATACGCCAATACTATCAATCAGGAAAGACTACATCATGAATCAAGCATTAATATTATTTTTGGTGACATTAATATGCAATATGAACACTCAAAGCTGATGGGAAATCTCCTGAAGCACGCTAGTGAAACCCTCGTGCACTGCACAGGGTTTACCTCCGGTAATGTTTTATTATCATTTTCATTCTCCCTTACACCCGTACACACACGTTCACACTTTATTCATACACACATAGGCGTATTCTGTTCTAATTGATTGCATTTTACTTGTTAACCCTAATTTGAAACGGGGATTGACGATATAGCAATGACGTCACCGTTACTGTATGCGCTAATGTTTATTTTGTATTATCGTGCTCTTTCTGTACTAACCAACAGATTTTGTCGAAGTGACATTATCGATAAATACATTTCTATGATTGTTCGAAATCTACGCTAGTCACAAATTAATTGCTGCAAACAAATGCTATTCCCCCTAATGAAGTGAATATCGGCTATACTATCATTCTATCAGGATTGTGAGCGAGAATTAACGCAATGAAAATTCATTCCAAAACACTAGAAAGGTTTCAATTTAGTAGGCATCAAACTTTTTATTGAATGTTGAAATTTGTATTAAGAAGGACGACGCTATTTGTGAAGAAATGGATGCATATTTATGCTCCTTATGCGTCAAAATTAGCAAGAGACAGACTCCACATTGGCCACCGTCTACTCAACCAAACATTGCATGTTTTGTTATTACTTCAAAGGAATAACACGAAAGCACCTATTTTCAGTATAATGTTGTTCGTTCACGAATTCTAAGCTAAAATTTCCATTAATCCGATACACAAGGATAATTATTACTCCTTGAGGCAATTAACAAAAGCAATGGATTAAATAACACCTCCAACGGGACTTGAGCAAATGGCTTTGGTACATGACAATAACAGTAACAATAAAATTGCATTACAATTCATCAGTATAAAATACATCATTTTTGTTCAAACAAATTAACAACTGAAAACAACTGTTATTTTTTTTTGAAATTATGTTTACATTATTAATTGATGAACACGTCAGTGTAATATTTTCAATGCCTTTCACACTTTGTCTGCAAAGCTCGTGACGTAATGTTTTACGTCATCGTATTGACTAGTGTAGTGGTAAGCATTCTACAAATCCTGTAACAAAAGTGTCAATTATTTAACGAACAATGATTTTCCATTTTCTGAGTTATACTAGAAGCCAGCGCCTTAGTAAAGTGGTGCATATAAATGTTTACGAGTTTTTCATCAATATGCATTAGTTTTCTTTACAGTATTTGTCACGGTGATCATTTAGTTCTAGAGCTAATCCATATTAAGTTCCCATCAAATAAATTGGAACATTTGAATTATTCAAATGTAGCCGTTATATCTCAAACATATTTTACAAACTTACTGCAACCAGGTCCTCTTCTGCAATATAGTGGTTTTTATTAAATGTCATATTGTTTTATGTCACATTTCGGTTAATATCAATATTAAATAAAAAACCTGTGACTTTGATATGCTGTTTATATTGTATATATCTTTTAAATCATGTGTTCTTAGTTTGCTTAAATACTTATTGCCAAGCATATGAAACATAAAACTAATAGACTGGGAGGACAAAGTGAATACAAAAAATGACAATAGGGATGTTTTTCTTGTTATAATCGTGTAGATTGCTTTTAAATTACCTTTTTGATGTAAAATATTACTTTCTGATAACTTAGTTTAAAATCGAAAATATTCTTGTGTACCTGTCCCTTTTTGCATCACTGTCTCAACTCTATCCAAAATAAAGGGAGCCACATTGTACAAGTGTAACATAGTACCTTACAGACAAAAATCTGATCATGATACTAACCCATAACAAGCAGATCACTTTACAACTCTTGCACGCTAGGAAGCACACATAGACATCCCCTTACATATTGAGGCACTAAAGGTAATTAAGTGATAAGAGGCGCTTGAGTAATACGCTGTCTTATTTTTGTTGATATCTGAGTTAACAGAATAGCTTTCCATTTGAAGTAGATAATGTTGAAAAAAAGAGAAGATATAACAACCGACGTACACCTAGCAGCTTTCATCTTCACAAGACTCTTCATGTTTTATTTTAATAAACCTACAATAAACCTAATTAGCCCTGTGAAGGTGCACGTATTTATCTTATTTTATAAATATAGGTAATCATATAATTTAATGGAGGAGTAACGCGAAACAACAAGATACACTATGAAGTATAAAAAAACCTGTTATTAAGTTGCTGCTTGTAGCAATTGGTGCTATGTATATTGTATGCTAAGTACATATACAGTTTTACTACCCTAGATTCTCGATAATAAGCTCTGGTATTTTCTCTTTGAGAAAGGAACCCCGTGCTGGTTATCAAATCCGACTTATTGTCTAAGCAGAATTATTTCTAATGCAATTCTGAAGGTAAGGTTTATAAGTTTTTTTTCGATTTCGGTAGTGAGATTACAATGATGGTCAAGAATAAGACAGAGCATATATAAATATTGATGGAAATAAAAACAATATCAATATACAAGTTTAAAGCGGAATAATCTGTTGTTTAACCTTCAAAAGAGGCAAATCGCAGCAAGAGGGGAAATATGATATGCCTGTATCAAAGTCGGCTTATTTTCGAGATATGTTTGACAAGAATTAATCCAAGGCTTACTTTAAAGACTGACTTATTTCGGATAAGACTTGTCAAGATATTGTAACGTATAACAGTAACTATTTATATTATTTCTACACATTTTTATATAAATGATTCAGTGAGAGCGATCGAGTAGACAATTAACTTATAAGAATTTACAAGCTATATGCAAATAGTTGTAACACAATGCTTAAACTAGATGTAGAGAGTAAAGGGACAAAAACATAATGCAGGAAAACATGAGATGAAACAATTCTTTAATGCACCTTACTGGCACAACAGAAAAAGTTTAAATATATATTTTGGAAAAAAAACAACCTTAAACAATTTTTTTTAGAAAAGTGTTATTGACATAGGGGCTTAAATTTGCTAATAAATGATGATGAATTTTAAACGATATATTGTTAATATGACATTTATTTTATCTCCAATGGAAGATCTTGTTGGTTGAAATATTGAGTTCCTCTATCACGGAATTTTATTGTGATCCAGATAAAAAAAATACGATAATTAAAATGCACGTCCTTATCTTTATTACATGTAGTAAACATTCCCCCGTGAATTACTCACATTCGTGGATTTTGTCCACACAATAACCTCACGCCATCTGTGACGTCATATAGTTATATTTGGTGCTGATCTTGGCTGTCGGGACGAGCATATATCCTTGGACTATCAGATGTAAATGAACGAATGAATAAATAAATAAAAATTCCGGAAACGTTACCAATCCTCCACCTTGTGGTTGCGTTACTTCTATTTCCTGTAACCATGCAGGTACATGTAGCAACCGAAACAATGAGAAAACATGATTTCTATATTTATGTATTCAATTACAGGGGAAGAAACATAACAGGTTTAGATTAAGATGAGAAAGCGTTTGTCACGCATTGTCGGTTTCATGAACAATTTTCCGACCTATGAAGCAGATTACTCACGTGATCCTACATTTAAGGAATCCTGTCTTCACCCTGGCGACCCTACCATGGGGAACGTCAGACGATACAGACTATCGAGTACAAACAACTGTTTCTACGTGTCGGATGCAGCCAAACACGACACATCAGAAAGAGGTTAAACGCAATGGTGTGATACATTGCAGAAGGCCAACTATATTGTCACAGTTATTTTTCTTAGTTACATTTGCTTAATAAAAAATATTAAAGATAAACGCGAGATACACATGCAACTACATCAATAAGATTTGGTAACAGATACAGTATGCATAAAATGAAACACACTGGAAAATACAGCTGTTTCGTCCTTCTAGGACTCATCGGTGATGCTAGGGGCCGAACTGTACGAAATTCCGATTTGTCTAAACTACTGTTGAAAACAAAAGGGAGCTACATTAACCCTTTTTCAAAAAATTAAAAGAGGTCAGAATAATTTTAACATTATAACGATTAAAATGTGACTATTATCAACCATGCAATTACTCTAAAAATGCTTGTGGTTTGCCTAAGGAATGCACCCGCATAGTCTGTCATATTGTACATTGAAAGATGAACAGCTTTTACTCATTCACCCCTGAAATTTTATAATGAACTATTTCAACCATTGAATTGGAATTGGTATACGAGATGGTGTTGCAACGCGAAAGGTAACAGAAGGTCACACTAGTGTGACCTAATTGTGTTAACTAAATATACACGTGTTATGCATGACAGCAAACAGGTTAAGATCTCACCTTATAGTGTGTCAGTGACAACGTCCCGACGGCTTACATCTCGCCTAACAAAGTGTTAACGTGCGTGTCTACTAATTGAAAACGAAATCTAATTGTGCCGTATAGCCGCTTCTAATTTAACTTCCAGCGAACCGTTGGCCGACGTGTTTGCATTCCTTCGTGACATCATTGTTAGCTTCAGGTGGCTCTATCGACTCAGTGAAAGGTGCTGTAGTCTGCTAGTGTGCCTTCAATATGGCTGAGTTTGTCTTTCATTGTATTTAGGCAAAATTCAAAAGTGTTTCTAGAGAAGACATCAAAGATATCTTGTTTTTTATAATTTTCCGAGTCATTGTATGCGTATTCGCTGAAAAGAAATTGCTTCGCACATTGCAACTAAGATGGTCCGATAGCTTTTGTATTTTGAATTTTCTTGTCGATCTTTGAAACAGGCGCGGGCGGTTTCCTGATACAGACAGCTTTTGACACGCTAAGTATGACTGATATTTCTCATTTGGAGTATTAGTCATGGCTTCAAGGAACTTGTATTCCATGGGCGTTTGGAAAATAAACATTGCATTTGCAATACCTTTTTTTGCTTGATGGTTTCATGTTTTTAACTCAAGAAACATCACCTCCAATTTGGCTCTTTCCTGTTGCTAATATCATTGTTATATGTTTATGTCAGAAGATCCTACAAACTTGTGTGAGCTGTTGTAGGGGTATGTGCGTGTATGCGATCTTCTGCTTGGTATTGGTCAGTATTTCTAAAGGTTCATTCATAGGACAATGCCACTTCAATACTTATGCTGATAAAATCAAACCCGACCATATTGTACATGTTCCACTCTTTTCTCTTACCGAGTTGCGTGACAAGGGGTAAACAGTTTTTTCTCAAGGGCACAACTCATCTGTGCGAGATCCATACCTATGACCAATGGGTCAATAAGCAGGCAAATTATCCCAATAACATGTTTCTAAAACAGAAGATAAATGTGAAAATCTTTGCGTTATCCTGCATAGCTGCGAGTGAAGGGGGACACACCGAGAGACATAATTAATTACATGTTCCGTGAGGTGTAATTAGAAAAGGAAATCAGCTGTGTAAAAAGACCAGTTGGTTTACGGATTCCGGATAAATATTTGTTTAGCGCCAGAACTATTTACATAAATGGATCATAAAAAATAGAATTACCTTCTCGTCTGTCAGAGTATTTTCAGATTCAATGCTATTTTAAATAAATATACGCAGATAGTTAAATATTTGCCAGTTGGATTATGCCCTAGTCTAAACAGTGATTAGGGGACCACTTCAGGTGTCGACCAACCTCGAAAACGGGTTACACCGTTATAGTACAGAGATTGTTGTAAAAAACAAATAGGATTGAAAACAGCTTAATACAATTGTAAAAACCGGAAATACGACCCTTCACTTGGATACTGTGTTTGTCAAGAGTAAATAATTAATGTAAAGATACACTTGAACTGTTGAACAGAATGAGGAATAAACTGTAAAAAATGGCCATCATTTCAATGATGGATGTCAAAATGAAAAATTGTATAAAAATAATTTAAAATTTGTCTAGCCATCATTTAAAATATTTTGCATACATTGAAATATTCAAAGAAATGATATAAAACAATTTTTTTTAATCTCGTTATCCAAGTTTTTTGTTATTTCTTTTAAAATGGTTTTAAGGGTCGCACTTGTGGCTGACTAATACATTGTAGACGCAATTATTATTTATGGGGTATCTTGATAGTCTGTATGAGCGACAGGTTATCAGGCTAATAGGACGGTGTTGATGAAGTGATGATAAAACTCTCTGGCCCACACGATTATAAACCCATAAATAGGTTAGGCATAATTACTAGCAATCATTTAAAATATTTTGCATAACTTGAAATATTAAAAGAAGTTATGTAAAACAAAATGTATTAATAAGATAATACAAGCTACCATTCGATAGAGGAATAGATTGTGCTCTCACATTAATTTTTGACAAAATTTGTACATCGAAATAATCGAAAGCTCTGGAAGCTTTTGGAATAAATGAATAAGTAAATAAATAATAAATAAATAAATAAATAAATAATAAATTAAAATACAATATTTTAATATTGATAACTAGTATCTTAGTGACTTCATAAAGCCGGGACGAGGGCAAGTTATGATTAGATTGTATAAATGTATAAACTTAGATAATAAGAACCAAAATATGTACATCCATTGATATAATATACAATATATATG
This sequence comes from Chlamys rubida, assembly GCA_032359455.1. Lineage (NCBI taxonomy): Eukaryota > Metazoa > Mollusca > Bivalvia > Pectinida > Pectinidae > Chlamys > Chlamys rubida. The sequence continues at coordinate 13,869 of JAUMHH010138848.1, forward strand.
CATACATGTACTGAAACTGTGAATTAATATGCAAAATAAAAATAAAAATATTTCAAATGTGAAAAAAAAAAAAAAAATTTGATTAGAAATGATAATGTTTAGATTGCTCCATCTAAGAATGGTGAGAGTATTTTGTAATTTTCTTAATTTTTAAAAGTGATAATGGAAAATCGTTACCTAATTAATTTAAAAGTAGCGAGGTTAATTTGTATCTACTCAACTAAGCAGTGTTGAGGGTAATTTGTAGTTTACACATTTTAGAATTGGTGACGGTGAGTTTCAGTCTACTCAGTTGAATAGTCGCGTTGTGGTCTACTCAAGTTGGAGTGATGAGAATAAGTTTTAATTATATAGTTTAAGGGTGGTCAGGTTGTTTTGTAGTATAATCAATTGAACAGCGACGAGGATGAATTTCAGTCCACACAACTAACTAAAGAGAAGAAGGTACGTTGTAATCCACTTAATTCAAGGGGTATAATGTTAATTTCTTGTCTACTTAATTGAGAAGCAATGTTGGTGAGTTGTAATCTACACATTTGATGACTGATGAGGGAAATCAGTAGTAAACACATTTTAGGAGTGATGATTGCAATTTTTAGTCTTCTCCATTTAAGAACCACGAGGCTATTTTTGTAGTCTACCAAGTTATCTTCAGGAGAGAAAATTGTGGTCAAATCAATTTCCGAGTGGTGAGGCAAATGCTTACTCTTCTGGGTGTTATCTGTAGTGTTCTTCTTTAAAAGAGGAGTGATGGTAAGTCTAATTCTACTATTTTAAAAATGGTTAGAGCATTTTATAGCCTATTCGAATTTGATGATGACAAGTTGCTGTCGTCTCATTTAAAGAGATTCTCCACATAATTCCATCTACTTCTTCTGGAGAAAGGATAGCTGCCTGAAGCTTACTAAATCTTAAAGAAAGTGTCCTGCCTGGGTGACTATGAAACTGTTACATGTTATGTATACTTCCGGTATGAGTGGAAGCCGACATGGCTACAGTAAGGTATCCCCTGGCGAAGGACCTATATATATATTAATTCCAACTGGGAAGTATACAAACCCAGGCGTGAAAGGTACACATGGTATATTGGGGAACAGCTCAAGGCTTGTTAATATCAACAATGGTAGGGGTAGTATAAACAAAACATATTTTTCATTGGATTTTCGTTACAGAAACTAGGTTTTGTTCCAAAATGTTCAGAAGTTGTATACATACACCACAGCTACTGAAGTGCCAAAGTCAGGAAACTAGAACAGCTTCACAAATGTACCGTTAATCGGACGGTGTTGAATTTTGTGAAATAGTAAACATGGCCCTAGTGTTCTGAATATTGTTTGATAAAATACGACTTGCTCTGTTGTGCCCGATGTTGTAATCCTAACTATCTTACTATGCGTCACTATCATATAAAGAATGTATGTTTTGTAGGGTTACGTTAGATAAACAGACTTGGCCGGTTGAATATTGAATTTTATATATTGTTCTTTTTTAAGAAAGCATAATGAAACCATTGCCAATTAAACATACCTCTTCTTCTTGTACATCGCCTATAAAATCAACATATAGTCTTCTTCTTTTTTTTCTTAATGTACTTTCTGAAATAACACATGAAAAATTACTAATATGACAGGAAATATAGCTGCAATGATATTAAAATACTTGTTTTGGTGTTTTTAAACACTTAAGGATTCCTGTCAGACATTTGCCCTCTAATACTGGTGCACAAGACAATACCATGGTGAAGGAATAGAGTTATTAAAGTATGGATTCCTACCTGAACCTGTATGAAGCCTGCTTGTATGGCCTGGGTTCGCAAGATATGCCTGCATGTGCGGTTTAAGTATCAATAGAACCTGGTTTGAATGGACTGCGTGTGCAGGCAGCTTACAGTGTGACACGAGGATGTATACAAACTCCGGTCGGAAATCTCAAGTGATTGATAAGTGCTTTGTATTACGGAACTATTGAACGAAAATATGCCGACATGACGCGCTGGGTCTGCAAAACTGCCGTCAACACGTCATTTCAATCTCGTTATCCAAGTTGTTTTGTTATTTCTTTTAAAATGTTTTTAAGGGTCGCTCAGGGTGGCTGACTAATACATTGTAGACGCATTTATTATGTATGGGGCTACTTGATAGTCTGTATGAGCGACAGGTTATCAGGCTAATAGGACGGTGTTGATGAACTGATGATAAAACCCTCTATGTGTGGCCAACACGATTACAAACCCATAAATAGTTTAGGTATATATATACTATCTGTTTGATGACCCATATCAAGTCTTATGCCCGGGTTTTCTCATATTTCCAATAACTATATATATATATATATGTGTGTGCCAACATTTTACGCTCACACAATCAAACCGAGGCAGCATCTCCGCTCCGAAAATTGGAAAATGTTTAACGAGTTAATAGGATACCTCAGCCGGCGTGTGTCGGGTTATGAGACGCCACAAATGATACACCTCTGGGTATAGTCTGACCGCATGACTTCCGATTTGATTTGGGGGTTTGTTTGCTTGTATATTTGCCGGAGTTATATTACCGACGCTTCGTTTGAAGTCGAGAACATTAATGTCTTTCTTACTTAGGAGACAGCCCTGAATACTATCTACTACGATAGGGCATTGTTTTATATGCGAATTCTCATTATACAAAATATCCATGCTATTGATTTTTATAAGTTAACCATTATCGTGATCAAAGCCCAGTTGTTTTCGTTGGCATTTGCGAATGTTTCATTTTGAATAATGTCGGACAATTTTAATGGTTTAGAATAGTGTCGCATTTAAGACTTTTTCCTACCGGTGCTATTTTACCATCATCGAGATTCCATCGCTACTCATTACTGCAGGTTGAAGGATTGAGAACATACTACATCTGCTATTACCCGCTGCAAGAATCGTAAGAGGCGACTAATGCGGAACCCCCCAGCAGAATTGGGGATTTGTTTTTGTGACCTCTAATTAAGGACATGAAAGCGACCAAAATAAATCTGCTGCACCCATTGCAATAGTTAGGATCTTTATATTTCTCTCTACCTCCAACTACCTTTTATTTCTTAGCGCCTTGCTTGGCAAAATTTCACTTTAGGCTTAAATGTTGAACGTTCAAGGTGAGGAAGGCAATCGGTTCTGCCCCAGGCCGGGACATACAAAAGTCCTCAAAAATGGTAGTTGTTATTCCCTGCTTAATGTGCAGCATTTAGGGGAATGGCAACAACTGGTTCATCCGTTGTCTGCATAATGTGACCGGGCGGAATGCTGTGCTGAGTGCCTTCGGCATGGTATTTCAGTGAGATAGCATATAACGTCGATATCAGAACCGCGCTATCACAAGGAGGCAAATACACCAACATACCCTGCCACCGGCACACATACACACATGCACGCATATACAAAATGCATGGAGTCACGTCCTTAAGTTACCTCAGCTGTTTATACAACGTTAATCTAAATAAAACCAAACCAATCCGTCGCTACTGTTAGTGAATACAAATGATACTGATGATTTCATTCATATCGTTATATACTGCAAACATACTCTTTTTAGCGCAATCAAATTTAAGAGCATTATCAAATTTTAACAGATGCATGTATTAAGAAGACGAATTTTAAGTTGTTTTAATTTGTGTCTCATCCACTTCGTATTTTGCAAATAAAATATGTTTAAATCAAAATTTCACAACCTTTAATTGGCGTATTGATAACTGAGCGTAATATTTAAATCCGAAAAGCGGTAAAATAAGACTACCGCTAAAAAACATAAACGTTTACAGTATATTCAATACAATTTTAAATTAGGGTCATTACCAAACCATCCTGCAACATACATATGTTTTTTATTATTATTCTGATGTATTGATTTGTTATTTCAACATAATTGCCGACTTTCCCTAATTAGGAGGGAGACTCGCGATTTTGGACCCTTATTTCAATATTTCTAACCAGTGAATTTGCTAAAAATGTTAAAACATGAATTAACGAAGATGATCGCGAATAGTGTTGATTATCTCTATTTTCTGTAACAGTTGTAGGGTTTGTTCTCTGCTGTGCCCTTTCTGGCCGACAGCTTGGCCGTGACCTGAATACTCTAGGACCATAAATTTACAGTCACGGATCTCTCGACTCTCGTATAGACGAGGAAGTACGTGCCATTTAATGTGTTTATGGCATCCTCAACCAGTACATAAAGGCAAAAGAGCACCAGACGGAACAATAGAAATACTCCCACTATTGTTTTTATTGAAGCTTAATGACGTCTAATTTCTCCTGAGGTGGGAATGATATTTTATGGCTAGTGTTTGCTAGATTTAGAGTAAATATATTCCCCACTCAGTATAAAGAATGGTCTTCGATTACAAACAATGTTGTGATGCTCTTTTGTTTTCTTGTGGTTTTGTTATCACTGCCCCGCTTTTCTCTTTCAGAACGTTACATTATTTGGTTTGAACTAGATTAAATCTCTGAAGTAATCGATGATGCGCATAATAATTTCTCTCCTTAACAACTGGTCTTATTCTTTTTCTGTTTCAATGGTTTTTCTTTGAAATTTGACCTTTGCTCTTTGACTGTTAATCCGTTATTAGTATATTATGTGACCAGGTCAAGTGTCATACTGTCGTGTCAAGGTTATGAACTTTCGGTGAGATCACACTTAAAACTTGCCCCTGGTTATCTCAATTATCCATGAATACCGTCCTCATACGACCGTACCCGTTGCAAGAACATGAAGCCTCAGACAAACCAAAATCAGAAACAAACTATCGAGATGTAAAGAAGAGTGGCATTTTTGATACCTAAGCCGGCCGTTTATATTGAGTTGAAATATCCTGTTGCCCAATCCAATTGTATCCTTGTGCAATAACATATGTTTAAACTAAGCTAGGCGTTGCTACAGTTTGCCGTACTACTGGAATTTGTCTAGAGGAAATCTGCAATAAATTTCCAACTTGTGTTGATTAAGACACGCCATAATGCAGTTTATAACGATGCATACATGCAAGCTATTATTTCACTCTTCTAATTAATGAATTTGTTATTCAATTAGCAATTGCAATTCCTTCCCTGAGGCAGAAGCAAATGTGAGTTTGCTCGCAAATGATATATTCTAGTGTACAAGAACAACTGATTACCTGGTTTGATTGTATATTTTGTTTATCTAATTCGCTGTGTTTAATCGAGAAATTAACTAATTTAAGTAAGATATATGGATAAACACCTTTTATTCGTATTTGAGGAACATCTGTTGATAACATTGTACAGTCTTTATTATCCAAGATGATAGGCTTACAAATGATTGTGAAAACCAATCATAAACCGTGGCTCTAGTCAAGAACTTTAAGATTAATTCAAATCCCTTGATACATATTGAATGTGTATTCAAAATCATATTATACATGTACCACTAGCCCTCCAACCCTGAGGTTGCGGGTCCAAGGCCTGTGTCGGTGGTTTTTCTCCGGGAACTCCGGATTTCCTCCACCACCAAAACCTGGCGCGTTCTTAAATGACCATAGCTGTTAATAGGACGTAAAACACTAACACCAAACAAAATGTATTCAAAAGCATATTCTAACAAACATCAGTCCCCTGTCATCGATAATGTATGTTATTGTCTTTCAAACATCAATCAGGTACCGGTATTTCTTTTAATAGAAACTGAATACTGCGCGTGCTTTGTTTATTCGTTTCCAAAGGAAGGTAACAATGGTTTCATTATCAGAGGAAACCTATACAACTTGTTATGTACAGTATATACAGATTGATGTTTACCTAATATACGATACATAAACATTGTTCCGGTGTTACTCTATGAAAGGAAGGTCATTCAAAGCAATTAGGCATCGAACATAACGTGGTTTCAAATGTATTTGCCTATCGCCTTTTGTCTTTGTGACATTTACATTACTTTACTGCCATTATCGGTATTTCATCTGTATCACGTTACTTATTTGTATAGTTAGAGCGACTTTACGAGGGAATAAGTATTGTCCAAAAATGAGGCCTAAACAATACTGCTGGGCTGTTTGTAAGTTTTTTGTGCATTCTCTCGTCATACCCGTTTCATGGTATTCATAACATTATTTTTGAAATTATATAATCAAAATTTTTCTTATTTTTTTTATTTGGTTACGTTACATGATTGCAATGTGTATACTCCGATACATACTGCTTACTCTTATGTGCAAGAATCAATGTCGTGCGCAAATTCATTTTGTTCTAGCTAAAATCTTACAGTATTTGGTATTTAAAATTTCCATAGGTGATAGAAAACCTGTTCTCTTAATCTTGTGCGTATATGACATAACTTTTTAGGGCAAGAAAGTGGTAAAATAAATTTCTATCTTACACCCCATTTCATGTGCGTGACCTCACAATTGGACAACTCTGACGTGAAGTCACGAAATTGTGAACATTTCGATGCCACGATGCAGAAATTGCGACGCGGTTTTTTGTGTGATTTCTGATCTAATCCTGGTAATTGGAATGAAATGAAAATACTCTTTCATGCCTAGGGGCGTAGGATAGAGAAATTCCAAACTAGGGAGATTTTCAAATTGGTGAAAAACGTTCGGCAGGCCTCGGGCATTACCAAATTGGTGATTTCACTATCCTACCTCCCTTGGCATGGAAGAGTATTATAATATCTACTCCGTAAAGACACATTACATTTAAATGTCTACAACAGAAATAAATCATACCCAAATACCTGACACATTCTAAAATAATATATAACATACCAAAACATAAATGATCAAAAGCATGTCTACAATGTAGTTATTTTCTGCGCGGCACTACGATAATAATATATTAGCAGGGGACAGATATACAGACAGTTCGAATTTGGTATGAATGCTGAAAATTCGCGGTTTATTTGCACCTTCTTTCTTTTTCTGCTTCCCGTCTGCTGATTTTAAATAACAATATGTTAAATAACAATATATATGTGTATATTGTCCATATCAACACATGATGTTTGGTTTGTTTTGGTTGTGTTTTACGGGCTATTGACAGCTATGGTCATTTAATGACGAGCCACGATTTGGTGATGGAGGAACACCGGAGTACCCGTTAAAAACCCACCGACTTGCGATCAAAACCTGGTGATTGACCCACGTAGGCCTCGAACCCGCGACCCAGTGGTGAAGGGCTAGTGGTAGCAGAATGTCAGACGCCTTTAAGCACTCGGCCACCACGCCCCTGCAAATGTTGTTTTACAATTATTGACGAGATGATTTTTATAAGTTGCTATATCATGTGTCCAGTCGTTGTGGTTAAAATATGAGGAAGAAAACTGTTTAAACCACAACAATGGCTAATACACATTCCGATACCTACCAATATACCACATACCAAATAAAACACTCACATACCTGACACATACCAAAGTATATGATACCCAAATACCGGTCGTATTTTGGCCCATGTTAAATTTGGGAACGTGACGCATAAGACGAACATTTATTAACAACAAATGGAGGCACCTGGTATCGGAGGCGATACAAATGAGATTAAATACAGGAACATTGTCAAAGGCTAAATGATTCTCATACAAGAAGTCGACTTCATGCATTTATTATGTAACTAAAATTTAATTTTGTAGTTACAATGTACCATACTTGTCAACTTTTTGAAATTATTCATTAGGGAGATTATGCTTGCTTAGAGCGAAACACCTGAATAAATCTTGGTTATATACCCTGTAGGGAAGAGCTAACACTTTTAAATGTCATCTTTTGAGCTATTGTTTTTTAGATGAAATCGTCAGATCTTAGAAAATATAAGTAGTTTAACGAATTCACTGGTTGAAAATACTCAATTTCGGGGTCTAAAATCGGGAGTCTCCCTCCAAAAAAGGCAGAGTTGGTAGGTCTGAAAAGGTTACATCATCTTTTGGTTTGTAATTATGTGTTTAATTAGTCACTGCTTAATTATATTTTAATTACGATATATCGTTACAGGGATATTATCCACAATATCTATTGTAGGGTATATTACATTACATGTATATTTTCTTGGAGGAATGATAGAATCAGCTACCAGAAATACACCCCGAGGGTGTTTTCCTATTTCACTTACCAACGCATATTATGATTAACTTTTCTAGACTTTTAGAAAAGTAAATCTAAATATGGTAATAACACTTGTTGCTGCAATGCTTTTGTCCTATAAAAGCATAATGGTACAATAATTTTCATTAACAAGTCCTTTTGACTTAGCAAGAAATCGGTTAATGAATCTTATGAATGTACTTTCCAAATGAATATTTCTTCATATACTTGGTGTTACGTTTAATTCCTAGGACGGCATATGTTGTTACCACCGGCTGATGTTGAACTTTTAACATTGTTTTCCATGACTCCTGCCGGGAAAGTGTTTGTTCATCTCTTCAGCACACTGTTATTATCTTGTGGTCAACCGTGGTCAAGTGGCGTCAGCTGGTGTCCAGTACCGATGACCAAATTGTCCACTCGAAACACCAGCATAATGATAGCATGTTGTTCAGTCTGAATCAATGCAACTATAGACATAATACATCACAGGAAACGGAGCACATAAATGTCTACGTAGCACACACTTCCTATAAATAGACACAAAGTGAAAGTACAAGTAACGTGACGACAGTGATGACGTCAGTGTTTTACATTTGATCAGGTAGCTCAGTTAGTCAGAGCGATTATTTAATGGTCGGAGGTCAAGAATTCGAATCCTGGGTCGACCGTTTAGGATTTTTACACTCAGAACAGTTTTTCATCTTATTAAATTTTGTTTTATTACAGTCATGTCAATTCCTCTTTTTCTTCAGAAATTCAATCATGAGATAAAACGGTTGATATGGCCTTGCCCGGTTCATATGGGATTTGGAAAATGACTCTAATTCTTTTTTCAATTTATCGATGAAAACACTGAAGCGGAAACTTATGTAAAATGATATATGTCTCCATGGAGATGTTTCATTCAACTTATTCCTAGAATAAGTCGTCATAATTTTTTCTCTTCAAATTCCAAAGGTATCAGACCTATTATGGAGTAATATATATATATTTCATAAATGTTTTCTTTCTCGAGCAAATCGTTTTTAAAATCCCCATTCTAATATTTTTTTAGGATTGAAACATAGTTTATCGTGTTTATCATACAACCACTGGTCTTAAACAAATATTGTTGAAACCATCAAGTATTCTTTATTTTCGTTCGTTCCATTTCCTCGAGGTCAAATGCAAATTAACGAATCGGGAAACGATTCGTTGTGGACCCTAGTGGTTAAGTGAAAGTGTTTACGTAAGATTCATTTTAACAGTTGCGACCTAAAAGCAGTATTTAAAAATATCGTTGTTTTAGTAATGTTGGATAAGTACAAGTCTTAGATCGGCGATGTGTAATTACATTAGGAAAACGAGGCAAGCATGGCGTAAATATGATGTTGAATTGATCCGCTGGGAACTCTCCTCGGTCAGTCTGTCTCCCTCGGCTACCCAGTGGCCTAATTAACGTCCAAGGTCCGTGTCCTACTGCTGATTACTGGATGTTGTCCGGTAATGGTCATTCTCTGTGGACCTTTATTGCTATACTCGTTAGACGATTTCATTTACTGCGGTGTAGTCGATACGTATGTCCTTCCGGTTGCGTAAAATGCCAACCCATTCATGTTGAAACACGAAATACTTGATTTGATAATCCTGTAAATAGAATATCATCAGCAATGATTTTTATCTTTATTATACACATGGAACCTATTCAAGAAACATTATTTCATTGACCTGTGTAAATGATGTCATTATGATGTGATAATGTTTGTAGGGTTGCCATGACTTTGCAATGTCACGTGTTCCCCACGTGGCCAGGCTTCAGTCGACGTTCATCCAAATCCAACCATCCACGTCCAAAGTGTCCAAGTCGATTCTAGCTGTGCTTCAATACTTCAAATGGCGGACTGTTACAATGGTTGTCGGTACGTCGGACGAGTGGAACCAGACCGCGCGCAGCCTACAGCAAATGACGTCAGACCATGACATCAAAGTGACGCAAAAGGTTTACTTTAAGGAGCCATACCCATCCAACACAAATTTCCCGGCAATTGTAGAGAAAACGTACAGAAGAACAAGAAGTAAATACATTTCACATTATTGATTTTAATTTCGAAATAAATTTGTACCATTATGATTCTTTTTTACAATTTCAATATACAATTTTCAATCGATTTACTCCTTTGAAATATCCATTTTAAATATTTTGCTTCTAGCATGAAATTTTCCATGATGCTTAAGATTATCACTATTATCAAAGTACCGACGATGCACAAAAAGTGTCCTATCAAAATATCCATGAAGCTCCACAATAACACTCTTACTAAAATATTCCTTATCCTCTAAAATAGCGATCCCCCAAAAATATCCCTGATGCTGCACAGTTCTAGTAAAATAAAATACGCATGAATTCCTAAATATATTTCACGATTAATATAATTTTCATCATTTAATGTTTCTATGTTAAACAACATGATTTTAAAGCTTTGGACTGCTTTCAGTTGGCACTCATTGATGCTATGAATGCCAAATCCCATAAGCAATAAAAATATAAGTATGACAAAAGTTGGCAACACACATTTTTACACCGCTACGCAATATAACGTGAATTTGTGTAACAATGGAGTTTGCCATACTGATACGAATACCCCTCAATGGATTTTTGCCGGTGTTGTGTTTCATTTTCGTATAACGAACTATTGTTATTTGATCTATATTTCAGTTTACATTTTTCTGGGAGATTATTACGCTCTTATCGATTTTGCACGAGCGATTGACCGGAAGCCGGAGACGAACACAGGAGAATATGTCATTATTGCACGGGCGGCAGACGACCGCCCGTATAACACCGAAGATCACAACTTCTTCATTAAAAGTAAGATATCCAACTGTCTGGCAAATTCATAAACGATGCCTCCGATTTTTATTATGTCACTTCTCCAAATAGAGATATTAAGCCTACAGCAACGTCGGGAAAACTGAATTTTATCCCCCATAAATACAATTTTCTCTGATAACACTGATAAAGACTAATATTAAAATATTATTTTTAGGATAAAGCACACGGGAAATTATGCAGACAAAATGGCAGCCCCGAAGCAGGCTGTAGCCTAGAATTGTAAAGTTTGTAACGTTAAATTAAGGGTTTTATAGGCAACTTCTCCTATTTGCTGTATTTCAACAAATGTTTCAAAACATTTTAGGAATTTATTTTCATTCTTTTGACATTAGGTAGCACCGATAGCTCCTAAATGGACAAATTGGCCATTTTGCGTTGTAAACATTTCTTTCGTTTGGCCTTCTTTCTCGACTTACTCAATTGAATAGGGGCTTCCTTACTTTAAATTTAACTGTGGTTCCAACACATGACTAGGATTCAAAGTGTAAAGGTTTTATAGAGAACCGACAGGAAAGAAATTCAATCACTAAGCATGTTTGATTTTTCGTTCACGTATAGCTCCCTTTGAGGTTAACGTTACGGAGGAGTGTGTATCTGCCTTCCGGTCTGTGCTGCTGTTGGTCCCTAGGGCTCCAAATAACCCTCACTGGGAGACCTTCCTCCAAAACGTCCGGGACCTCAATCATAAGCCACCGATCAATCTGCCACCTCTTCCGCCTATCGTCTCCAAGGTAAGTATGTGATTAATTAAGCAATAACTGTGTTCAATTTGCATAAATCCGCGAAGCGGTTTATGCACCAAGGTGCACACAGTTTGTTATTTCAGTAAATGCTGTATAACCCTGAAAATATCCATGGTTATTCCTTAAAATTATAATTTAAAAAGACAAATAATACTTTTTTAGTTCATAGTCAATGATTATTAATTCAATTCTGACAAAACGAAATCGTTTTGTACAAAACACGGTATTGTGCAGTAATTTCATCTCCAACGAACTCCAACCATTACAAATACCAGCGTCAAACATTCCGTTGTATTACGTGCTCACTTTTTGCTTTGTCTGATGTTAAGGTTATGCTTTATTACCTGAAAAAGTCTAGCATTGGGGGAAAAGGCAAAATCAAATTATATGTATTTAGTATATTAGGTTTTAATGATGAACGTAACACACATACACAGGTGAATGCATCTTTAAAATTTGGTAATACATACAGTATGCCAAAATTTAATTACCCAGCATCAGACAGCTGTTTCGTCCTTCTAGGACTCGTTGGTTATACTAGGGGCCAAAACGTTGGAAATCACAAGTGTCTAAACTACTGTTGTAATCGAGGGGAAAGTGCGTAAAACTTCTAAAATCTATAAATTTCAAAAATTAGAGCAGTGCTTATTCGTTTCAAATTTAATAACTTGTAAAGTGTGTATATTATGAACCATGCCAATACGCAAAAGATATTTCTGTAGGCAGCAAGTAGTGGCGTAGCAAATCACTTTTTGGAGTGAATACTTACAGAGGGTCGAACGTCCAAGGCGCGTAGCGCCGGAGGAGGAGGAGGAGGGTGAGTTCCCCCTCCCATAGCTGGAACAAAATCTACTAGGCCCTAGAAGCAATCTGCCGTGTTCTGGGAACTCCCTTTAGTCTGATTATCAACAAGTAAAACCCGGATTTTATATATGAATAATATTACATTGTGTACTTCACTAAGTAGTTTTTGATTCACATAAACCTTGAGATATGTCAATGTGTATAGACATAGCATAACAACACTGTTTTATCAGATTTAAATTTACAAAAAGATTTTCTTTTCTTTCTTTCCCTTTTTATGATTGATACGGACGGCACATACATATGATTAAAAAAAGTTGAAAATGTTAGTGTATGCTTGAGCATACAGGCATACATGTATGTTACGCCACTGGCAAGGTTACAGCAAAGCACGGGAACTAAAAAAATCCATCAGTAGAGTATACTACCTTTTATCTTGAATAATGAATATTTTCAGAATATAAGTTATCGTGGCAACATACGATACAATAATACACACGTAATTATTTTGTCAGTATGATAAAATATTGGTCTACAAACCTCTTTATTGAGTATTGTGGAGCACATTTCTGTAGGATAAGGAGAACCAATTATGTACAACTTCTAGACGATCAATATCTGGTCTACTTATGAAACGGGATTGATACAAGGGCTGATAAAAACCGGATAAAATACCCTTTACCATTACTTACAAATATACTGCTAATAAACCAGTTTGCAGCAAATACTTCGTTTTCAACAAGAAACGTTGTCCCATTCATTACGTTTGTCGGAATTTGTTTTAAAGATTTTTTTGTGGTTTGATCAGTTTCGCGAGATTTCTTATGCGCGGATATCAGATGTAGTGGCAATTGATTAATTTGCAATTTATTTCGGGGGATGTATTTAAAAGCATGGCAAAAATTGTAACCGCATAAATCACAAAAAAGAAAGTTCACGAAAAAATAAGTTTTACATTATTTACAATAAAAATAAAGTCGCATTTTCTTCCCCAACGACTTCGATCTATGTTGAAAAAATGAAACAGCCGCCCACAAGACCAAATTGCAAACAATTAAAAAATGTCATTTAAGTTTTTTCACAATATATATGGAGAATTGTATACTTCCCTAGATGTTACGGAAGACAATAATGACGGCTGCCACGTGCGGTCCAGGAAATACTTAATCTTTCAGTTTTGCCTGAAGTGTTTCGTTGTAGGTGTATTCTTTATGTTATATTTTTTGTACCACTTGTTAGTTTAAATTTTGTGCTGGTGTATTGATTTTGTAAAATTCGTATGTTATTTTGTTTATATATAGCACCACGTGCCTATCTCAGCCGCTTATCTGTATGATGCAGTGATGGTGTTTGCCAAGGCGATGGCCACAGTCATAGGGATGGGAGGGTCTCCACGAAACGGCTCCGCAGTTATACAACAAATCAGAAACAGCAAGTTCCATAGTAAGTCACGTGTACAAATGATCGCATGTCGAATGACGTTGAATGGGAACGTTTTTAAATCGATAAGGAATTAAAATGAACATCTATTGTACGAACAACAATACTTAAGTCACGCATAATAACATACTACATTAGTCTGTAATTCTATTTTCAATTTTCTTTGAAACACAAAGAGGTATCGCATGCTGTTTTGTGTGCGTTAACAGCATCCGTAATGGTCATTGTACTGTCGAATTGTTAGCGGAGTGGCAGACGTAATTATATCTTACATGTGTAGTTTTTTAATTGATGTATACACTTACATACTAGACTGAAATTAAAGCTTCAACGAATTTATCACCGGTTTACCTTAGAAACAACACATTGAAAAACGTTGCAGCAATTTGCTTAGTGTAGTTAACTATGTAAAAAATACTTTATCACCCTACAGGTTCGGCTGATCGTGCCAGTTTGAATGTATTCATAGCATTACAGATATAAGTGGGTAGGCCTGTCCCCGATTTCAGACAAGAAGTTCCAAGGAGTAATACATTTTGCCTACTCTTCGTCATTGCTATACAACAAAACAGTGTAAAGCAAATGACATACTGTAGAACGGAAATTTTACGTAAATGATTAATTTTCGTTTCTCTTGCCGTAGAAGTAGAGAATGAATTTTAAAAAGAGTAGAAAATAATGATCTCCATATTTATATACTCTAAAGCTAGGCACAGCCTTTGTAACTTCACATTATCTAGATACTACACATAAGACATTATATAAATATCACATTCATGAGAGGGCGATATTGCATGTTTTCACCCCAAGGAAGCATTGTTGACCGAGGCGAAGGATAATCTCAAATATCAAACGAATTATCAAACAAAATAAAGCATGTGTCCTCAATCATTAAACTACCGGGTATTCAACCATTTTTTCTGCTGTTAAATGACTAGAGGCAACAATTTGATGGGGGCGATACTATATTAGTTTTCATGTTATTTCAAAGATAGTTGTCTAGGTTATACAGTACAAGTTATGATGTAGACTAGTATTCTTACATAATAATACTATACGCAAACCAAGGATTATGCTCAAGGTCCGGTACCTAGAGTATGTAACACATCTGTCGGTTCTGTCACAATTAGTTATTGATCCTATCATTTACGCATCTTGTAAGAAGATAGCAGAAGGTAAACAAATTGTCTCAGTATGTATACAGTCTTGTAGTACATTGTTAAATCAACTTGTTTTCGAGGTTAGAGTACATGGAACATGCGCATTTATTCAAGGTTTTCATCCATAGTAACCTTACTATTACTATACATTTAAAGTTATGACTATTTAAAAAAATAAAGTATAATCATATGAACATGTCCGCCTGGTTATGACGTATGCATTTGTGTCGAAAACAGCTGTCCAAGGCTATGACGTATTGTATCATTATACAAACAAGTACTCCTGATTATGACGTAAGCTTTTTATGTCCAATACAATACACAAGAATGTGACGCAGTGTATCATCATACGAACACGTCCGCCTGGTTATGACGTAGGCACTTGTGTGCCAAAGATCTGTTTGATGTTCTGACGTAATGTTTCACAATTATAACATGTAATCCTGGTTATGACGTACGCATTTATGTCTTAAACAGGTATACAAGGATATGACGTGTACATCGATGCGTTCGGTGATGCTGAGGGAAACTATTCCCTCTTAAGTCTTACGAGCGAGTTCCCAGGTCGCTTGGAACAAGTCGGCGACTTCAAAATGATGTCGGACGAACTTGGCTATCCGGTATGTAAAATCCTTAAAATGATGGCTAGATAATGACGTCATTTCCAGTTTCAGCTTATTTTAAACCATGTCATATATGTGTAATATAGATTATTAATAATGTGCAATAGCGGTATTTGTTTGATAATGCAGCCAAATCGTTGATTTTGATTTTGGAGGTAAGACAGTTCTGCACCAGGAATCATTAATGAGTCTTCACAAATATTTTTTAAGTCCCTTAAACAAAGTGGGGAACTTGAATTTGCTGCGTTTCTTCTTCTCCCTCCGCCAAATGATTTTCGGATTTTTTCTCAGGCTTGATACTTGTGAAAGGTGTAGATATGCGAAACGCGCGGTTTCATGTTCCTATCGGTCATCAGACATGTCCGTCGTTGTCTATAATTGATTGCAAAATCTAATAGTGTACGCCAAGGTGATGCCAATGGTCCATCTCTTTTTCTAATTTTGCTCCATCTTAGTTGATGCGAATTCTTTCCAATGCATCATTTGCACCAACAGAGGCAACCTCGATATTCAGGGGTTACGCTCACTTTCGCTCTCTATACCCCTACATGTAGCAAAATTGAAGGCTCAGTATGCGCCACCTTGTTGATGAGACAAGAAGACTAGTTTGATCCTTTGATATACATAAAAAAAATCTCGCGGTCAGGTAACGGTAAAAATTGACAGGCTTTGAAGTCGGGCGTCTCTCCTTTGTAATCTTCAAATGACAGGTATCAGCTTAGCGATTGGTTAGTTTGTTTTACCTGAGACCAACCAAACAGCTTTCGTCGTGCCTTCAATTTTGCTATAACATTTTCCAGGGGTGTAGAGAGCGAAAGTGAGCGTAACCCCTGGATACCGAGGATGCTACAGAGGCAGTTTGGAGGACTTCTGTAGCGGTCTTCGTTACAATTAGTACTTGTTTTACTTGTTATTTCCTATTGATTTTACATACAAACACATGCACATGTGAGAATAAGTTGAATGTATATCAAATTTTGACTAAGTCTAAGATTGCCTCGTGATACGGGGTCATAGTGTGTTGCCGTTCGGCATATGCAGTACTCTCTACGCCAAGTCCAGTGCTTAATTTTGTAATGTTCGTTTGCAACCGCCCTGTTTCATAGCAAAGCTCAAGGCGACTGCACTTTGTTAAAAAAATATAAATCTAGGAATCAATGTTTTTCGGATCATTTTTACCATTAATGCAATCTCAATTCAATGTTTTTGGAATCCACTAATGCAATCTAAATTAAATGTGTATTTTTTAAACATTTTTCCATTAATGCAATCTAAAAACAATGTTTCTCGGAACATTTAAAACATAACAACATAACAAAATAAGGACGTTTGATCCACAAGTTCAATATCTCATATCTCAAACGAACATCAGTCACAACATACACGGATCAAAATTAGAAGAAAAATGACATGACTCGGGTTTTTGAATTGCATCTCTCTATTAGCGACGGTTTACTTATCTTACAGACTCGGGCTAAAACTCATCTGTCTTCGATCCATTACAAAATACGATACTACAAGAAAACAATAACTGTGCATAGAATTAAAAAGTTTTTTTTTTTTATAAAACATTAACTTCAAAAAGTACAGACCTATAATATAATGACGTCCTGACCTCTGGCGGTCCCTTGAGTTACCCAACTGCTGGATACGACTCCGTAATGCATGCATGGTGTTCCGATGCATACCAAAGCGTCTAGCAGTTATATTTTAGGCATTACCAACCTGAATCATTCTGACCGCTTGGTTGAAATCATTTTCGCTCATTCTATGCATAGCTTACCAAACATGTTCACCAGACAGCTAATTTGGTTTTCCACTGTTAGTCTTAGATGTAAAGACATACACAACAGTAACAAAGTCGGTAAAGATTATCAAGCGTACTTGATAGCAGCGAAAAATGCAAAAAAATGTGAACGTGCACAAGGACAAAATAATGCACGTGCGTGTAGAAAACTCATTCAACCGTGAAGATTGTTAAATAGTGTAAACATGTTATCAATGTTAAGTTTCACATTGAAAAAAATATTGTAACGTTGTATAGTATATTTTTATGTACGCACAGTGTTTTTTCGTTAGCATACCATTATTTTGTTGCTGTGATCCCGTGTTTCATAAGTATACGCCTTATTTTATTTATAGCTCTAAGCTCAAGTGTCACCTGACAAGTATCACCTGACAAGTATCAGCTGCATCGAATAAACTTGTCAATGTTAGACAAAACCTTTGAAAATAAATTGATACAATAGTGCTGTAAAAATCTAATAAAGCTGTTTTTCTGCTGGTGTCGATCTGATAATAGCTCTATCAGGAAAACAATTTTATGTCACATCAGACAATAAATATCCACTCAAACTCTAAAACACTCCCGATAGGTCCATCACATTTCTTTATTTCACACATGTTGGTATTTAGCTTAAGTATCAGTTTCTATAGTCTGTTGATTGCAATACCGTTAAATGTCCAGACCATAATGGCATTAAGACGATGGAGTGGAGACGTCTGTTGTAAAAAACACGCTGTATAATTATATCATACTCGTCAGTAGCCTTGACGATAGCCTTATTGCTCCCGGACTACACATACATCAGGTTACAGTTTTTAGCATGAACGGAACGCTGAACCAATTTAATTTACTCCGCTCGATCACACGCGGGGGACAGATTTAGTGACGCAAGCAAGATTCTCAGATGGGTTTAATTGTCCATACATAAGCAAATATAGACTGCTGCTGCTCTAACATACATATATATCATCATGGTTGACGCACACTACATGTACCTCTAGCATACGACTCTTTCTGTTTTAAGCACGCTTTCTTCCTTTTTGTTGTTCATCATATACTCTTTAAGGTTTAATTATTCGGCGAGTGTAAGACTTGGTCGATTGTACTTTGTCATGTTATAATGAAGAAAAACAAACAAATAAATAATTTCTTCTTCCCTTGGCTCGTAAACAAACTCATCGTAAAACATTGTTGACGCTGTTTCACTCTAGCTATGACGTCCGTTTATGGGCAGTAGGCGTAGTAACTGTGCTCTCAGATGGTTAACGAACATATTTCAATACCAAATAACAAGACATGCTGTAAAATAAAACGTACTGCATGAGCATGGGCTCTCTGAGACCGGAAATGGTGCCAGTGGTGGGATGGGTTGTCTATTTGTATAGAAGCTAATTATTTGTGACACTTGCCGACAGCGGGTGTGATATCCTATTAGACCCATAATTAACCTTAACCTTATATCTTGTAAAACGTATTGGTGTTACAGGTTTTTTTCGATGAATATCACTGGTAGGCGGCTTGGAGGAAAGTGATTTCTTCCGGAAAACATTCTGATTTTAGTTTGTTACGCACTTTTTTTTAAAGCAGTGTGAACGGCGGGAGGTCTTGTATTAAGATACCTCATTTAATGCTCTAAACATTTATTTGACAATTTGTTGAACCCTCATACTAAAAATAGATTGTTATGCAGTCGTAAAAGTACACTGATGTTTCACATCATTTTAAAGGAGCATTAATGATCGGTTTTTGATAGGTACTTCAATATGGTTTTCTGTAATTCGGTCATCATACGGCAAGCTTTGTAGAATTCGATCGGATATCTCTTGAATAAGTTACTTCCTTTATTTTTAAATGACAATATATCTTTCTATATGAAAGCATGAAGGTATTTTCGTACTATTTCTTGAAAATTTATAAAAAAAAAATCGAAAAAAACACTTACGGACTACGTCTCCTTAAAGTTGTTTTTTCGCGCTATATGTCAAGATAGCTGATGAGTCAGGCAACGGCATTTGATTGACTCTCTATGTAAGAAAACATGATGGTAATTTCATACTATTTCTTGTAAAAATAATAATACGAATATGTGAGATCAATCTTAAGGACTACGTCTCCTTAAAGTTGTTTCGCTCTCTATGCCGAGATATTTGTCTCAGTCAGGCAAAGATTTTATCCAAAACATCGGTAACTGCAGATAAATGTTATCGTTATATGTTCAGGTTATAAAGGGGCATGCTGGTGGTATTCTAAAAATGTTTCATCAATTTTTCATAATTAACACACAAAGATTTAGTGCAGATGTACTATTATACAGCTTATCTCATTGTCTATTAAAATTGATGAGTCTAGAGATGTTCCGAAGAGAAGCACTAGTATCGGATGCAGGTTAGGGTTGGTTTATAAGGCCATTTGCATTGAACGATTTTCTTTCCAGAAGAAAAACAAAACAAAAATTTGTGGAAAGAGTGGTAATTGCATTTGTTTAATAAAAAAGGAAACGGAGGCAAATTCACCATTTTCTCATTGTTTTATTAATTTAAAACTCTCAGCTTTTTCTAAAAAAAAATTAAACAACTTTGACATTATCATATGTTTAATGGAACATATATACCCTGTGATTGATAACTTTAAATTGGTATTTACGATAAAATGTAATATATTTTAAAACCTTTTTGATTGTTTTTTTTTTTACATTTTTACCAATTAACGTTTTAGTTTAAACTATTACGGTGATTTTGTTTGTATTTTTTATTCTTTGCCCTCAACAACTTAAATTATCGATGAACAATAAAACAAAACCATTATACAATGAATTATATGTACTAGTATTTCACCATGTGGTCTTGCATGACCTTATTGTGCTGTTAGATATTTAATATTAAACAAATTAAAACGTATCTTTTTAATGATTTTTGTTATGATCTTCCGGTGTTAGACCTTTGAATATCTGGTGACTTTTGTTTCTGTATGTGTTCGATGCCATCTCGAGATTTTTTATTAGTGACATAATTTACAAATGTCCTGCATCATTATTAGAATGTAATTATTCTTAACAATAAAGATGAGAAGGATTGATCTATCAGTAGATACTGTAAAAGTGGAAATTTTCGCGGTGCGGAAATGTTCGCGCGTTTTCGCGTTGAGTAAATTACCGCGAACATATCCACACGCAAATACATATGTATAGATTATATAGATTAACGATCTATGGGATATACATATTTCTAAACCATTGCCAACCACACCGCAATATGTTTAAAGAGTTTGAACGCGAATATTTCCACCCGCGAATATTTCCACTTTAGCCGTATGATAGACCCATTTCTTTAATGTTTGTGCTTCATTACTTTATTCACTTCAATTCACTATCAAGTTGATAATTAATCTACATGCTATTTCCTCCTAAATATTTGAAAGCGTTAATTAAAATCGGGACGTTGTATTAATTACACCCTTCATCGACCAAAAACAGATGCAAACCTGTTGCGTTTTCCCCAATTTTACTTTTGCCTACGGTTAAATACTTCTTTGAATTTGATAAATCATCTTGCCACTTCAGGACTTTTATCTCAAGCATGATATCAACTGGCAATTGGGAAGAGTGCCCCGAGACGAGCCAGAATGTGGATTTGACGAGGAGCGCTGTCAGTACGAGCCAGGTAGGTTATCATTCTTACTCTCTTCGCCCTCTCCCAAGACACAGAGAACCACCGGCGCTTCACGGCCGGCTCTAATGATAGCGCATCATGCGTAATCATTCAAATCACGTCATCAGTTTTCATTTCAGATGTCACTTCAGTCTCAAAATAAAAGTCGGGTCTGGTAATGAGTGCGTCCCTGATAAAATACAGACCAGTAGAGGTAAATTGGCACTGCTAGCGAAATGTATAATTTTCGTGCCGTTTCAGACTTCATTAGTTTCGTAAATGACAATATTTTGGATCTTGGCTGGCAACGTGCAAACGCACGTTTGTCATTCATTAGCAATAGTTTGCAGACGGATTTTTTTAAAATGAAGGACGATTATTTGAGTATAAGACAGACACGTATCACCGATGAGTTACGGACGTGCAGACATAGATATTGATATATGTTATACAATATACATGGAGATCGATCTTACCGACAATTCTAAATATACTAACGCCTAAACAACGGATGTGATATTTCCATAATTTTAGAAAATGCAACACGTGGAGGATTAAATCATATTTTACTGACATTTAACAGCCAAAGGGATGGGCACAAAGGGAAGATTATTGATTCGTTAATAATTAATTTGGTTTAGCTTCCTGAATTCGGTGAATATTTCAAGAACGTGATATCTCCGTCTTGAAAGCAATATATATATATCCACTTTGTATTTATATGGCACAGCTGGTTGTTAAAACCGGAACTCAGCATCACAAATACACGGCGCATGTCGGAATTAAATCACGATTTGGGGTATCATTACATAGCGAATATATATAGATACATTTTTTCGGAATGTCGTTATTCAGCAGGATTTTAGTGCAAAAAATCGAATTAGTTCATAAATCCTAATCAGTGTGCCTACACTGTACGAAAAGTCTCCTTCATTTTTCGAATTTATAATTCGCGTTTCAGTGCGTATGAAGCTGTTAGTACTTTTTTGGTTATATTTGTAGGCACATATGACGTACTTGCCCTCAGGAGAACTTATATTTTTTATATATTGAATTAGTTTTTCATGTTAGAATCGATTTTGAAAATTAACAAATTAAAGAAAAAAATGACAAAAGTAAACTAGAAGTAAAAAGCATAGCAGTGTCACAAGGACAAAGCTTAAACTACGTGGATAAAAACCCCTGGAACGGATAAGTAATAAATTCAACACGTCACGCGCTCACAAAAATCTGGAGAAATAACCTGGCGCTCTGGAATTGTAAGATTTTCCTGTCACCACATGTGGCACCCGTCGTGATGTCTTCTGTCACCGTATGTGGCACCCATCATAGTGTATCCTGTCTACATATGAGGCACTCGGCATTATGTCTCCTGTCACATTATGGGACATCCGTCTGTTTATTGTCTCCTGTTACCACATGTGGTACCCGTCGTAATGTCTCCTGTCACATTATGTGGCATCCGTCGGTTTATTGTCCCCGGTCACCACATGTGGCACCCGTCGTGATGTCTCCTGTCACCACATGTGGCGCCCGTCAATATGTCTCCTGTCACATTATGTGACATCCGTCGTTTACTGTCTCCTGTCTCCTGTCACCACATGTGACACCCGTCAATATGTCTCCTGTCACAACAGTAGGCACCCCTCATGGTTTCTCCTGTCACAACAAGTGGCACCTTTTATAATGTTTCCTGTCACCACATGTGGCACCCGTCAATATGTTTTCTGTCACCACATGTGGCATCCGTCAATATGTTTTCTGTCACCACATTAAGCACCTCCTATGATGTCTCCTATTATAACAAGTGGCACCCTTTATAATTTTTCTTGTCACCATAAGTTGCACGCGTCATGCTGTCTTCTGTCAAGCCCAGTATGTATAGTTGACCAAGTATTTTTAAAAGACCAAGCCTTCAATTGGGATAAACACTAAAAAAAACCATTATGGCAATCTTGATAACTGGATAACTGTAAATCTAATTAAAGTTTTTATTGATGAACTAATGACGCTTATATCTCTGAATACAAGATACAAGAAATGTTCTGGAGTTCGATTAAACTGTACCATGTAAAGTCAATCCACAGGGGAAACGGATGTGTTACTACGGAGGAAGGGAACGTTGCCTCATGGGATTTTTCAAGTAGTCACAATTGTCAAAAGAGTGTGGTTCAATGAACATCTGATTTGTTTTATCATTTATTTTTATGTTTTCAGCTCTGCAACAGGAAATGACCGGACACTCACTGTACTGAGCTTGTCAGATCAGTGAGAGGTTCTGTAATTACTCCAACATTTACTTTTGATTCGAGAGTAATTTTACATTTTTATTTTTGGAGCAAATGGTTGATCGTGACACAGTGGTACTCCGGTTTCCTTCCACATTAAGGCTCCCGCGGGCTAACATCCGGGCCAACAAAAATGATTGATATAATTTAAAATATCTTATTTCATAATTGTTTTGTACAAACAATAAAGTTATTATATTCGTGTTTTTTTTCAGATTGGAAGATAGCCACCATCTGCAGTGTGGTGGCCGCCGCCTTGTCGGTGGCCAGCGTGTTTGCATGCAGGTTTGTATTTCGGTGAAAGTGGTCAACTTGATACCATTCTCGATCATACCAATGACGATAGTAAGGATAGAATTGCATCATACAAACAAATTACTGACCCGCTTTGATCGACAACGGAAATCAGCCCGGATATTCATTGTCTTCAATCATATTGAATAACCATAAAAAGGAATAAGATGACTGACAACTTGTAATCATGAGAAAATTAGGGTAAAAAACGCATTCCTTATTATTACCGATCGATCAAAAAACCGTCAGTTTGTCTGGGGTTGAGCAATATTGTGAAACAACCGTTTGTTCTACATTTATATATTCTGGATTCCTGTATCAGAAATGCCAGAAATGTTAATATGAATTGGAGATAATTTGACTGGCATGACAATACTTTAAATAATTCTTGAACATACCTTGTGGATTTTTAAAAAAAAATTAACAAATGAAAAAATTGAATAAGAAAAAACTATATCACTAACAGTGTTCTGAGAGTAAATATACAATGGGACAAGACCAGGGCCAATACTCATGAAACCGTTATTATGCTCAAACTCCGATCCTGTACTCAATCATACATATTTGGTTCCAGAGAATAAACATTTTAATTTTTCTTCATTGATTTAGAAGATTCGTTGAGAGTTTTCAAGCCAAATACTGTTTAAAATGTTTACACTTTTCTTTGTTAACGTGTCACATGATTTAAGTGAGTTACCAAAAAGTGGATTTGACCAAAAAGACTTTTTTTAAAAGTGGATTTGTCCCCATAAAATCCATTCTTGAGCATGAGAACGGTTTCATGAATACGGGCCCAGGACTCGAACCCTGGAACTCCAATCACAATACGGTCACTCTAACCAACTGACCTACCTGATCAGTGGTAATCCCCAGACACACCACATATATATTAAAATAGTATTTAAAGGATGTCACTGTATGTTAGAAAAAAACTACCATGGAATTCTCTGCTGTTTTTCCCCGCAATGGGACAGGGATCCTTAAGTGAAGTAAATCATACATATAAGAAATAGAGCGCAACGTTGGTTTATATGCGTCACAGCTATAAACCTCAATAGACGTACGTCACTGGTCATAGTTCTCTTATTTATCAATATCATTTACTTCTCTTATTTGTAAGTTGCGTGTTTGTTCCAGTAAATCAACGTGATGTTATTCATTAAATAGACATTTGATACATCTCTGTATCGTTTTATGTACTTTGTTCATTTCTCCGTTATTAACTTGAAGGTAATTACATTTCAGCATGATCTACTACCATAATCGTGTTCTCAATTAGTGTTGTCGTTTGACATCAAAGACAGCTAAACATATTTATTAGATGACACATATTCGCCCTACATTGGTTGGGTCATTATCACGTGGAGGTTGGTAAAACGTGATTCTTACTCGGTGTTACTATTTTTAGAATCAGCAAGTCAATATTCACTTGATGGCTTCATTTGAATTGTAACGTCACAAGGCTCTCTACAAAATGTAGTACTTTCCTCCGTACTTTTTCCGTATGTTCCATCATGTTTAATTATAAACACATGAATTAACATGTAATATAACAATTAAAGACTTTTATTTTGGTGAATATGTCGTTATATTAACCCGAGAAAAAAACCAGATATTGACCTCGACTTCGTCTCGGTCGATATTACTTTCGCAGGTTCATATAACACTATCTTCACCTCAACAAATGTCCATAAATGCTATATATATAACATTTTCTTTTTTTTCTAGGCATTATCTCTACGAACAAAAGCTGGCCCGACTGTTGTGGAAAATAGAGTACAAAGACTTAATTCTTGTTGATTCCGTCAATGATATCATTCCGCCCGCATGTCCAAAGGTTGGTTGTATGGACGATATGCAAAGTTTGATACGTTTAATTGAACATCATTTTATTTTTTAACATTTAACTTAAGTTACTAAAAGTTGGATTTCATCAGGAGGGTAAGACATGTCTATATCCTAACCTTATATGACTGGACACTACTTTAAACCAGTTTGGTTTTCAACCCATTTAAGTTGTTTAAAAACACTTTTTTTTAAAGCAAGAAACAGTCTGTAAGACATGAATACCCCTTTTGCCATATGGTTGACCTGAATAAATTTTTTTTTAATTTAATTTTTTAATTTTTCAAGATTTTCAAAACATGTACATTATACAGAACATCACATCAACACAC
>JAUMHH010138849.1:0-20575 GCA_032359455.1 Chlamys rubida
CCGTTGTTTGGAAAGTTTTCGGTCCGATAATGGCCGTCTGCGGCTGTTCCAAGAATTGGACCAGTGAGGTTTTGCAGTAACAGGAAATATAAATTAAGCTCATCCGACTAATTAATAAAAACAGGTCGTATGAGGAAATGTAAATATAACCATTCTATTTATCTGTCACCCAGATTGCATTTATATTGGCTGTAACTGCAATCTGACAGACGTTCATTCCTTAGTGAAGTCGGGTTTCACTGTCCATAGTAACACATGGTATATCACATATGGTAGGATACGAAAGTAATAAATATGACGTATTGAAATCATTTTCAAATTTAGAATCATTCATATTTTCACGTTTATAAATACTACTTCAAGTATATAAAGATATACGACTTCAAAGAACACCTTATATTGACTTATTTAAGGGTTGAGAATAGAGCACATTGACTGCCATGAATAGTTTAAATGTTAACACGGTCAACGTAGAAATACTCTACATTTGAGCAACCTTGAATATATATATCTAGTTCACGTAATAAAAGAGACCAGTGGTGGATCAATGCTATCGTCAGTAACTCACAACGTGTATGTGTTTCTTCTTATGCGTTACTTTGAGATAGTTTATGCCATATCAAATTACAGGCAATTAAAACCAACAACGAATCCTTTAACATTGCCGACAATCCCTATTTTAATTAAATGTCATTAAAGTTCCAAAGGTATCAATTGATTTCATTTTTAGGATATGGATAGTAGACTATATTCCGTATTGGTTTCTTCAAAACAAGAGAAATATGTCAAAACCAAAATGGTTATCATTGCTCAAACAACGTTTATGCTTTAAATAGAAACATTAACATTTCTTGGGTGCAATATTTGTAATTGACAACATACAAATAGAATTAATAGTCATATCAATCACATGTGTCCAAGACAACTAGGTTTTATTTTAAGATATTTCGATGGTGGAAGTAGATATGGAAAATGTATACAGGGAACCTCAGACAAGTTATCGTTACATGCTTGAGGACAATATAACCGTCTTATGAAATTTAAAAAAAAAAGCAAGAGGTTTATGTCAACGAGTGTCAAAAAGCTAAGGGGAGGGGAAAGTACCCGTATGTTTGTCTTCAGTGCATAACATGTGATCATTATAATTTGTTTGTTTGTTTATTGCTTAACGGTCCAGCAACAATAGAGTCATCTAGGGCCAAGTGATCATTATAGATCTAACGCATTGTTAATACATCATGTATATTCAATAACAGTTACAAACATGTAGGTAAATAGATCGACACACGACTCAAGAATAAATACATTAACAGAATATAAATGTATAACATTTGTTTGATATGATCTTACAGAAATGGATAAATATAAAATCAGTCACATGTTAAAGGAGAAAAATAAAATGTGAGTATTACCGTTCGTAGTTGAAATGATCTGATCCTGGGTGAATTGCAGTTTTGATATCTGTATCATCCGAATTTCGTTGTCTTTTTACTATACATCATGTGCATCATATGACCTTCGTACACTACGAGACCATCTACTGAATGTCTAAGTTAAGAATGAGAATGATATACAGTAAGCCCTTAACTCTAATATTGCGCCATATAATACGGCTTTACTCTAGCTACCACCCGTTAACGCTTTAGATTATCCTTACGTCATAAAGACAGTGTGAACAGTCCAGTGTAGTGTAGACGCCCTCGAATATCCTAGTGTATTCTACAGACAACATCAACCGTGAACTTTCTAATATAACTATAAGTCCAACAACCATCAACACAAGAAGAACAACAAAACACAAACACTTCGTCAGAAGAGACCCCCTGCGTTGTCAAACAATACTGAACGAAAATTTATACTCGTATATCGGAACAGTGCTAAACAAATGTGCTACCATAGATCTTATCACACAATAACAATCACTGTAGCTAAGATCGTTAATATGGAAATGAACGACAAAAGAAAACATATTATCAATCTCAGTAGGGAACGAACGGATATATTACAACTTTTCGCAAACCGTGGTCAACTGATATATATATAAATGTCGATTCTACATGTTGATAAGTCGATGATGATGGTATCAGCCCCAAGAGAGTTCAGCCCTGTAAGACTAAAATAAACTAAAATCTCAGAGGCACTGTCTTAATTTTATTTCTACCTGTGTTCAAAGAGATTTAGTGAATTCTGTAACAAACGTAAAATAACCAGATCACCAACATAACGATGAGAACGATGTGTAATATATCCATTCGTTCCCGTTCTAGCAACAAAGATCGTGTTTAACGAGTTTAACTTATACAATTCATCGAAAAGAACAAAGTATTGCTTGAATCACTTTTATCTTAATTAACAGTCAAGACCTCAGAAAGTGTCATTGAAACAGACTGGTACTGAAAACATACGATCGTTCATATTTTGTCATGCAATTGTACAGCGTTCATAACTGACAAGGCGTAAGTAAGCCTTACTACATTCTTGTCAAGTCCCACTTTTTTTTAAAAAGACTTAATATTTTCCATCCTCCATTTTAATACTTTTAAAACTAGAACAAGCCATCTGTAATCTTGCTTAACGCTAAAACCAATTCAAAATCTGCATAGAACAGGTTAAACTATAACATTTACGCTGTTATTTTGTCAAATAGAGGCCATAGTATTGCCCGGTGGTTTCTCCCGATAAAACGATCCAGAGATCACTTATAAAAATTGCATTATCATAAGAAATAGTGAAAGCAATGCAACGATTAAGAAAACACTGAAACCTTCTACAGAAGTAAACTTACTTGAGCTTGACGTGAGCTATGCCGGCATCAGTATAGAAAAGTATATCAATTACAACCTATATTAGCTGTATATGGTCAGCGTTACGTCAGTGAACCTAAGCTGTCAGTTAATTGTTTATGCAAGGTCTTATCACATAACATTTTTCTTGACTGTAATCTGACTTTCAGCATAGAGCTTGTCTGCGTGTTGTACTCTTTGAGATCGATTTAAAAGGGTGTTGACAAAAATGTAAGTGAAATATTTTGTCAGTAAGTCGAGAAAAAAACACTTCGGCGATTTCAAAGGTGATTTAAAGTTCAATCACGGTTCATTAGCGTACCACGTGGTCAGACACACACAGAAATTTACGAAATGGAACAAAATCGTTATTTGGACCATGAAAAAGACGTCATTCGAATCTTTGATTTAAAATCAGTTGACTTTAAAAAGAAAATACTTCTTTGTACGTGTATTAATCATTTTAAATATTTAACAAGTACTGTTTCGATAGCATAGACATGGTTTTCCTGATCTCCTAAGCTATGCAATGCTTTACACGCCCGGCTTACTACAGGTCATAAGCCAGGACACTTAAGTCAAAAATTGTCTTTTATTCAGTACAAAATATTCTTCATGCGAAAATTGAAAAGAGGAGTGCTTAATGTCAATGTCCAACATGTGACAATATTAAAAGGAATTGTGCTTCATCTATTCAGGTTATACAGAGAAGATAATAATAGTTTAACATATAGCAGCATAAGAAACCTCAATTATATAAATGTTAACACTACGTATTTTCAGAATTGGTAAAATATAGTTAAACTATATATCAGGACAAAACTCCTCAAAATACATGTTTCTTGTATAGTGTATGCATGGTATTACATATGTAACAAAATTAGGCCGATAATTAGGCAATTAATTATAGACTGGAACCATCTTATAGCATGTAAGACAGCGGGTATCAATAGAAAGCAGCACTTTGGTCAAAAGTACATTTGAGGTCAAATCTTAAGATTTGGGTAACACCGTGCAGTGACCGACAAGGGGGGGCTGTTGAATTGAAGATAATGCTACAGGGCTATCCATCTAGTGGCGACCAGGTCCGTCATGGATGACATAGAGATAAGAACGAGAGTGTGAACCCCCCAAACCAGACAGAAGTAACTGTCATTGTCATATGGAACATCTAAGTATTGTTGTTTTGGCAGGGGAAAGTTAGATTAGAAGTTAGATTTAATTCTCGCACGTGCCTAATTATATATTTACAAGGGGTGGTACGCGATCATGAATAGTTAATAAGATATGTACGATGAGTTTTGATAACACGGACTTACACAAATATTTTAAGGATAGGTTCAAAGAAACTGGAGAGAGAGAGAGATGCTCCAAAGGAAATGAGAGAGAGAGAGTGTCTGCCCCAGAAGAGGGCAAGATAATATTGTCGCGGCCACAATGCGAAGTAAGTCCATATGTGTTGTCAGCGTGTTACATATATGTAACAGCAGTTGGATTAAGGATACCATGTTCTCTATACTCACCGGACAAGTTACAAATTGGAGCGTTCTATTTTACATACATTAACGAATTACTTACATCGAGGTACCCCACTACAATGTAGATGTTTAATTTTACGGGTAAGGTCCCACTTCTGTGATGTTTTCCTTAATATTTGACCTTGAAAAGTACAGAAACTGCGGTGCTCCATAACCCGTATAAATATTCATAAGTGTTTTTTGAAACCTATTAAGATAATTACCAGTATACGTGAAGCGTAAATTCCAGGCGTCACACGTCGGCAACTCATCAGGTAAGTGAAAAAAACAATGACGCCACACTATTCCATTTCATATACCCTTGGTAGGTGTAGTTTATTACACCTTGTCAGTTCGTGAACTCGCATACGCCCTGGTCGACCCCGTTACCTTCACAGAGCAATACCACCAGGCTTTT
This sequence comes from Chlamys rubida, assembly GCA_032359455.1. Taxonomy (NCBI): domain Eukaryota; kingdom Metazoa; phylum Mollusca; class Bivalvia; order Pectinida; family Pectinidae; genus Chlamys; species Chlamys rubida. The sequence goes on from JAUMHH010138849.1 coordinate 4,719, forward strand.
ATCTTCTACATGAACCTTGAAAAGTATATCGATAAAGTCATTCTATTAAATTTATGTGAATTAAATGGGCTTTTTTTAGTTAATTTACGCTAAGCCGACAGGAGCGTGCTTGGAAGTCACTGAAATTCATACGGGTAAGTCTTCGTATATGGGTAATTAATATACAAAATCGCACTTAACTTCTAATACGGATTCTAAAATATGAGGTGTATTAGATACCTGCAGAATACGACCACATATTTGTTAACATTAGCATTGTTATGACTTATTGTTGAACAGCAAGTTTTTTATTGATTCTCTAGCAGTCGTTAAATAATCATATCTTTAGTCACACTTAAAATATATTAGAAACAAACATGATAAATGTATATGAAGGACGTTCCAGCAATAAAATTCTTCAGTTCTCGAATACGTGCGAGATCCCAATGACATACCTAAAACTAGTATCTATGACTTAGTACCAGTATTATATTCCCTAATAAAGACTTAAATTGCTGTATTTACCTGTGTATTTATTCCAAACTTATTTCATTGACAAAACAAACAGAATCAGTAACAAGTTATATGAATATGTTAACTCCCTTTGTCATCAATATATTACAAACACACAACAGCATTTGTGACGCATTGACAACATACATTAATTAGAATATGTACAATCTTTTATTCATGAAATTTCAAGTGTGCAGAAATTCATGTTTACCAAGAAAAAAATCCCGATTTCTTTAAAAGTGATGATATAGTTCATTCCGTATCTACAGGTCAGATCAATGTGAATGATACCGATAGTGGCCCATATTTCTGTGTAGAAATCATTTCACCTACCAATGTTGCATCTAATTGAAATATAGCTCCGCTTGCATAAATAAAGTTCCGGTCGCAAAAATGTCAACATGTTCAGAATTACATGTACCTTAGTTGTTGATAGGACATTAAACGAAATTAAACCAAACATGCTGATAATATGTAGGCATATTTGTTTTAATTCTTTTTTATTTCATTTGGACGGAATTAAGTCTGTCACAGTCTATCGTCTCCTTTTGCTATGAACAATATTGTAAACAATTGAGAGTATTCTTTGCCAACTGTCTATTTTGGTTCAACAAATGGTTGCCAAACACGGTTTTATAACTTATGTATCGCAGTTTAACGCACGTGAATTGTTTATCTTTGTAGAAGTACCGGAACAGACACTTCCAATGGACATGGATTTGATACATTAGGTAAGTTATTTTTTCTCGGTATTTATCAATTCAACATTAGGTTTTAGATATCATTTTTTAAACTGATCTCCTTATTAAAAGGGATACAAAGATTGTGATGAAAACAATAACGATCTCTGTTTTACATTCTAAGACTTGTGCTCGTCCGTTTACATCTGAGTAGGCAACTCTAGCTGTAGGTATTTAAAACATATGGGATGTCTCTTTATATAGGTAGACATGTCATTGATGATTCGATACATGGTATATTAGAATTGAATATAGGGTACCATTAACACAATTGAAACATGTGGTCTTTGTTTAAATTGACATATTTCCATTCTCCTTTTGAAGTATCTAGATACGTTATGCCAAATAAAACTATTAAACTTGCGTATTTATTTGTCGTTTTGCGTTTTGTATTTCAGTATACACTCAGTATACACATATACATTCTAATATACTCCTGGTAATGCCACGTACGCCCAGTCACCAAGGATACCAGATATTCACCCTGTTATCACAAAGCACTAATTTTCCCTGTATTGCTTTGGTATTAAAGTTATTGACGCATGAAAAAATCGTATTTGACTTTATCCTTCATTTGTTATGAAATCCAGGACATTCAATATTTTCGAAATAATACATCCGTTTTTGGATGGCTTTGATGTTTATTCCTCCCAGTACTTTGGTACACCTGGTTTGAAACTTCTCTTTCTTTTATTTTATTTAGTGCACACCCTTTTCCATAGTGTAATACCGGAATGATCATTGCTTCTTTGTACCGCGGGAGGCAGGGAATTCCGTATGAATACGATTATCGTAGAGAAAATATGTTTTTATATCATTTACATTTGTAATGAATTGCAGACTATGTTTTTGAACAATATGTCTAATCGTATATCCAAGAACAAGTGTTTTCTTTTTAGTGAAATGTTCACACTTATCCATAATGTACCACAGGTATACACATTGTTTCTTTCTGACTGAATACAGGGAATATCGTATGAATATGATGCTCGTAGAAAAAAATGTTTACTTCTATACATTTATATAGCTATTACATATCTTGTGAATTGTATGATATTTTTGTTTTTGTTAAATTCATCCATTTGCAAATGGCAGTGGTTTCTTACAATTACATTGTATTAGCGTACCGTGGTTTTTTTCTTGTTTTAATGCACAATCCTATCCGTATTGTACTACCGATGTGGACATGTATATTAGTTTGTATGGCTATGAACCCGTTGTTACTTTGTGTCCAGGGATACAGAGAATATCGTATAAATATTTAATTATCAGAATAGGGATGTGGTGCATTGTATGCTGTTAAGAGAATCGTGCTGAAAAGCTTATATGAAAATCATAGTCAACACTGCCAGGTGAAAATGAAACATTTACCTGGCTTGATAGGCCAGGTATAACATTGCCAGGTAACACGGACAGGTAATGTGAAGCCCACCCTTACCGTAGCCTGGGTGTCGACACGTGGAGGTTATACCTACCCAGTATGTACCTGCCTGTCCTGTGGTGTGTGTTCCGTGCTTCATGGTGTTTATTGCCTAATTACCAGGATACACTGAATGTTTTGTGTGTTAATCATGCCAGATGGATAACGAAGGAATAACCAATGCAAGACAAAGACAAAAAAAATCGATGTGTTTACCTATCCTCTCCATGTATGTATACTTATAATACTATTCACACACGTTAGACAATGTTTGCGGAAGGGGAAAGCGCTGGCTGTGCTTCGTACAATACTCGGGAGATAGAGGCAGGGATATACGCTGGGCATAACGGCGTCAGAAATGTTTACTCATATCATCAACGTTTTGGTTAAAAGTCAGTCCTTTGTAGACTCTCAGTAACGAACGCGCCCCAGTTAGGATTGACTTGTGCCAATAGTGAACGCACCTTCGTTTGGTTTTACATGTCAGTGACGTTGAACGTGCATTCGTTTGGTTAGCACAGTCATCAGTTGTACCAGACACCCGACGTTTATGGTATTGAACGAGGATTTAAAGGCGACCAGCAGGCGACACTGGGCCCGGGTAAATAGGTACATGCCCTGATTCTGTAGGTCACACCTAAAGAGATGCAAAATGACGAACTCTACGAAGACAGCATTTCCAATCAAACCCCGTCACGATTGGTGGCTTTCTGGTTGATATGAAGGATGCTAACGCTTTAATTAACGATCCAAAGGTACGTCTACCATATTTTATTATTTTCCTCGAACCTCTTTCTGTATATAACGCTTAAAGATTATTAATGAGGAAAAAATGGCATCAGGCTGGTTCATGTGAAAAAATGAAGTGCCTCCTGAGACTATAGATACACTGTACGTGCTATATTCCTTCGTTTTATGAAACGCCTTATCCTATATTCAAAGGAAAATGGTAGGTATACACCACATCATGTTCATTAAACATGAACGGTGATAGTCTCTGTTATGCGTGTTTATGATTTCAATGTGCATTTAATATTCTTATACTGCCACTTGTGGGGGTATACGAGTGTGAGTTATTGGGGGTAGATAGCACCAAACTCCCCTTCGGTGTCTGCTGTGTTCAGAACAACACTACTGTTAAGTAATAATTTACGCTTTGTACCACTAAATGAATAAGATATTCTGTTCATTTTTCGAGTCAAGTTTCCCCATACGTATTAAAAGATTCACAGACCGCGAAAAGTACCCCCTTCTGGTATATTAGAGTTTGAACTTGCCATCCCCGAAAACTTCCACATGTGCGTTATGTAACGATTGTACATATGTGTTTATTCAATTTCGTATTATCTTTCACATATGTAAATTTGTTAAAGTGAATGTAAAAAGAAGACGAAAACATGTGAACCTGTATGTACAAAAATATATGTTTTTAAGTTTTCCTTTCAAAAACATATAAGCATTCTATATGTTTTATCTCTCTGTGGGGGCAGTCTAAAATCCTTAGTATGCACTCATTTTATTTTTAATTTGAGTATTTGAAATAAATGAATATTAATATAATCTCAAGTGGGAATTTAGCCTTAATGTATCACAAAACTAATGAGTTTGGAACAAATGGATTGTGTATTGGACCGTGTCTTGTTGATATAGATGATTATGTATAGTGAGAAACGATCTGTTTTTGCTAGAGGGTGATTTTACATGGCATGAAAACGAGAGAAAAACATAAACAGGACAGAGAACGACAGCCAAACATTAACATGACAGAATTAATTAAAATTCTAATTAGCAAATGTACATGGTTTGATGGTATGCGAGGGAACACTGTTAGTAACAGGCATTTTCCACAACAAATTCGTTTATTTTAATTACTTCAGACGATACCACTTGTGAAGCCCTGTCTTACATCTAAAGCAACACAGAGAGACTGTTTTCTTCATTTCATTTTTTTTTTATTACATGTAGTAACAAGTAACTGTTTGCTGAGATGCAATATTGGAATATATCTGAATTGCAAAACGATCATCGCCAAACTAATCAGCAGTTGGACAATAACACAAATAATGATATACATAATTCAAAAAATGGGACATGTCTCATCAATAAGTATTCAGGGGAATGGGAACAACTGGTTTACCCGTTGTCAGTATAATGTGGCCGGGCGGAATGCTGTGCTTGGTGCCTTCGGCATGGCATTTCAGTGTGATAGCACTATAAAGTCGGCATCAGGCCGCGCTATCACAAGAAGGCAAGCACACCAAGATACCCTGTCTCCTGCATACACACACGCAAGCACGCATACACTACACACATGGAAGCACGTCCTTCAATGACCTTGATGAACTGCCCTATAATATAACAGATCGGGAAGATTTCTGCACATTTTACACCATACATCAAAGTAATAGTTTGTTGTGACTTTCTTAATAAACGACTTCCACTGAAACTCTCTACATCACGCACCAGAGAAAACAAACTCGAAAAAGAATGTCTCGATGTTAAATTTCACCATTGTATGGAAATTGTCTACGATGAAGCTCACGTTTTGAAACGATTGTGAGGTGAACATGAATGTACATAAGCGAATAATAAATAGATATTTCCAGACAAAAGATAATTTAGCATTACACAGTTTGTTCCAAAGGTACAGTATTCTGATTTCTACATCAGACCATAAATCATCAGGTAAGTCAATAGCGCTGGTAGTTATGGCCGACAACGAAGTTTTCTCAAAACCCTGGCATCTGGGTGCAGCATACCGCATGGTTCTATTTAACATATCAATGGACTTCTGCGTAGCATTTGCCCAAAGTTCACATCCGTATATAACACCTGATATGAAAAAGTCCTTCAATGACCTTAGCTGTTAATAGGACGTTAAACCAAAATTAAACCAAACCAATCTTCAATTAGTCGATTATGTTTGTTTTAAAATAACAAGTGACATATACTGTTACCGTTTTTGGTGACACTTATTTTTCTTTTTTTGTCAGAACACGATACATGATGAGTTGTTCTATATCATAATCGATGTCACGTTTACAAACAGTGCGAATTTTATGTATTTGTTTTCGTTGAAACCACTTGATTGAACTGTTTTAATTAAAAATAAAACAAAATAACTAACTGCAACATAGAACTAGTATTTTTATATCACTGGCCAGCGATGCGGCCAGTGTTAATGCTGCCTTCGGTTTTCGGTAACCGGCGGATTTATTGTTTTTAGATATTGGTTATATTCTAATATTTTATTTTGTTCTGTGTTTTTTTCTTTGTCCAACGATTTGACAACCTGATATTGTCTACTCCGAGTTTCTTCCTTGCCCCATATACTAGTTTTTATCAATTTATATCCTACAAACATAGTGTGTAATGATCCAGTGTTATATGGACATTTCCCGTTGATAATATTTCTCTGACAAATGTATATCAGATTAATATTTTAATTAAATTTTAAAGTATATATATATATTTGAAAGTTCTAATTTTAACATAAAAAGCAGTTTTATCCTCATAGTCCATGAACACTTTTCCTAGAGTTAATAGTTTACATGTGTTATTTAATTACTTTTATACGGACGGTACTTAATCCATGATCCTGATAGAGTTAGTTCTCCCGCTGCCTCTGGGCTCATAGATTACCATATATACCTCATAAAAAGTTCATGATTGATCAACATAGCTATCTAGGGTCAACGTAGAGTCATGCAAAATCGAACAGATGATAATTATACTAACATTATACCACCGGTAAGTATGCTATCAAAAGCCCTAATGAGTAGTCATCCTGTTTAAAGCGTTTTAACACGTTGTATAGTTGTATGTTTGTAACATATGTTTTTAATTTATTTACAACAAACTCTCGTTACATATCAACACGGGTCGTGATATTGATTTCTATAGATATAAATCGCATGGTCAGTTTTACTTGCGATTGCTTTTCTCTGAATAATTGCAATTACTTATGGTTCCCCTTGAAGTGTGATAAATAATTCACCATTGTTCCTGGTTTGTTTAGCGCTGTGTAGAGTATACGTCATATATCATTTCCTCCATCAGAATGCACTAAACACTCCACCTACGCCCGGGATTTCTTTGAACTCTGTTTCTTAGTTACAAAATGTACGTAGTCTGAGAAACTATTACAACAGAATGGAGTTTTATGATGCTTCAGTTAATGAATTAAGAAAACAGCGTTATGCTGCCACCATAATTGGTAGAGAGTGATGAAGGAATCGGTACAAAGATTCAAATAATAGGTTATATGTTAGAACATAGGTGATAGCGAGGTGGCAAAATCTATTTGTAGGATGGGGCATCATATGACTGTTTTTTTGGAGTTAAAGGCAACTTAATACTGAAATCTCTGATTTTCTTCTGTGTACAAAATAAATCTTCTGCACCCATTGCAATATTAGGAATCTTCATATTTGTCATTTTCAAGATATTTTAGTGAGGTAGCACTATTAAGTCGGCAGGAGAACACCAACATTCACCGTCTCCAACACACATACTGTACACATATGTATGCAATGCATATATTACTCAGAGGGAGGCGCGTACAAAATGTACTTAGTCGTTGATGGAACGTTTAACCTTATTAAACAAAAACAAGAACAAATCCATATGCATGCAAGTTGTGTACACTGATTCATCACGATTCAATAAGGTTAAGATATAACCTAAATAAATCTGCACTTTTATTTTATGTCTTTAACTTGTCCAGAACATGTAGGTTCAATATTTACTTTTTATTCAATCATGCAAGTATTAGCTTTTGCTTTTAATTATTAATAAGATTAAATTAGTGAAGCGTATTCATTGTTAACGCATAACATTATTAAGTTCCATTTGATGAATAAAAACCTGGGTGATCTGCATGTTTTTAGAGTATATGGTACAAATGTACGTTATTGTCAGATGTATCTCCTCCTCTAACAGCTTCGAACTAATAATTCTATAAACTGTCATCAACTTCATGAATATGTAATGCTAATTGAATCATTTGTAGAGGAGATAAACAACTGCGAGCTCTATAACGAAGCCTGCAACTTGTGTCATGCAATGTCCTTACTGTTTAACACACGTGTTCTGTCTGTCTAAGCTCATGCACGTGGTATGTGTAACTGTCCCTGTCGGTAACCCGTGTAACCTGTCGGTCTGCGATGTTATACAAAATGTAGATTGTTGATAGCAAAGTCAGAGTCATATTGGTGGAATGAACTCGAGAAATATGTAAAAAAAAAAAAAAAAAAAGTAATAGGGATTATTATCATTACACAAATGTAACTGGAAATTCAAGTGAAATCGGTGTGTAGGGTTATTTATGTATCCCGATACTATATAGCGTTATAACCAAAAACATGAGTTTTTTACACCCATATCCTGTTTATTACAGATACATGTATATACAATTACACATGAACGCATGCTCCTATGTGTGATAACTTCCCAGTTAAATATAACCTGTAATACCCATTGCAGACATGATTGTTGTTGTGAAGCTAGGCGTTCACACATGAGTCTTCCCTCGTAATTAATTTTAAGCCATATATATGGGATTAAGATCTAGGTGACAGGTCAAAAAGTCAGGGACCACAAGTTCTTTTCACCATCGATTTCAATCATTAATTACACACCGAGTATAATGATAGGTTTATGTTAGACGGTTGCTATTTCTGCCCTGTGCCTCGGTAGCGACTGTTAATTATCGCCGGTAACGATGAGGACACGTATCAATACGTCGACGTCAAAGGTCCTTTATCCGGAAGTCATTACATCCAGGTTTACACCGATAGTATCATTTCCCTTTAAACAGATATATCTAATTACAAGCATGTTTCGTTAACAGATCGGAAATATATAGAACGTCTGAATGATATACATTGTGAGTATCAGTAATAAACTCTCATCAACTACAAATATGGTTGATATTTGTACCTATCTGGGTAACCTGGTATAAAGCAGGCTGTACTACACGTGTATATAGCTTGATTTAGTTTTACTATATATATTTTCATAAAAACAGCGTTTCCTTCCTTTTTACTATCATTTTTAAGGTTGACTTCATTCGCTTAAATGTGCTCAAACTATATGACTGTCCTATTGATAAAAATATGAAATATTAAGATAGATACGTTACACGTGATTTCCAGACTGGATCCATTGTCGATGTGTCAATCCCTGGTACTGTTACAGTTATAAAGTGAAGCGATTGACATTTCGTTACATTGGTATTTATAATGATGTGGCATGTAATATCTCCGGAACATTGCATTGGAACATCAGTTGGCCTACATAAATAACACTGTCAAAAAGACAATTGAGTGTCTACGTCGTGTGTAGTGACACATAAAGTATGATAGGGACATTCAAACATACATCGAAAATATAAGTAAATCAAATATTTATATTTTATAGTGTAAATATGCTTGTCCTTGTGATGTTGGAGTCACCATGTTCGTTTTTCTTCTCCTCTATAATCACGGGTGATTGTCTCGTTTTCATTTTTCCACTTTTACAATCGTCCACTGTTCTGTCAGTAGATTGTCCTCAATCTTACTTGTTACACACACATTCCTCTTGTCCCTTTTCATACGCTGCCAGTTCAGTACACGTAGCTGCTTGACCTCTCCTTCTTGACTTTAACTAATGGTCATTTGCTGACACTTGACCTCTGCCTATCTAAGGTCATGCTTGTTCTTTGATATGAATCTTTATGATACTCTCATAAAACATATTTGATATCGTTTAATACATACAAATAAAATTCCCTGAATTGTGAAACTAAGAACAAAATATTATTAACACATTGAAAAAAACAAATGAAACTTCTATTTTTAATTGAAGGAATGTCGAAATGTTAGAATCGATCGTTTGTTCGAAAAGCTAAACCTTTTAATGAAAACGTTATTTTAGCTTTCTCCGTTAGTGACAGCACACTATTATACTTGTGTGATACAGTGATCATTATCCAACCATCTATCTTTACAATTACTTGTATAAAGTGAAATTTAGTTACATCAACCTTTAAATTCTTGTACATTTTAGACAAGGAAGGACTTGTTTAGTTACCCTAATAACATATAAACAATATATCATTCAGGTTTACAGTGATTGTGCTGAAGTTAGTAATAAACCAGTTCGGCATTGTCTTTCAGTGAGATAGCACTATACAGTCGGCATCAGATCGGCGCTATCACAAGGAGGCAAGTACACGAACATACCCGGTCTCCGGCACACATTCACACATGCACGCTAATTACACAACACACATTGAGGCATGTCCTTAAATGACCTTAGCTGTTAATAGGATGTTAAACAATGTAAAACCAAAACCATTTCATACATGTATTGTTTTAATTTTGAAAGCATGTCGTACGTTACATTAATATATATGACATAATTTCTTTTCTATTATTATAAAAATTCCTCAGATGATTTTTTTTTATTATTATACATGTTCCTCAGATGACGTATCAGTTTTCGGGAAATAAATAATGAATTTTTTCGATAGCAAATAGCGTTATGATTATATTTCTCTTCATCTCAAACCATCATGTGTTTTTGCGCAAGTGTTTGTTATCATTATAATATCAAAAGCCACTGACCCCCAATGTGTATGTACAGTCTTGAGGGTTGCTATGTTTCGTACACTTGACTTGCTAAGTGTCCACGATCTCTCGAGTCTCTTTTTGATGACCTTACCTGACATAGACCATTGTCACTCGGCATGTAACGTACACGTGAACTGAAGTTTACTTTATTCAAACACAAACCCCTCTTTATGTTGTAATTTGTGATATCAAACTAAATACGATCTGTTTACCTCGGATACTTGTCGGACAGGTGATTGTTTACACATCATATAACCATGCCCAGCCCTTTATGACTCGTATTCTCCCTTGGGTCCTAACGTAGAGTAATTGGAACATGAGGGATATCTGGCGAAATGAAATATGATTGTCGGTAAGAGTATATATATCTTTCGTAGACGAACTGGTAAACTAGGGCCTAACATATAAAATGTTACATTTTAGTGTGAATAAAATGTGTGTGTAAAAAACCTTCATGTATGCAAATGTTAAGAAAACTCGCATAAAATATGGATAGTGCCGTTTTCAGCTTTCAAGAGTAATAATATGATGTTAGAACATTTTCTTGACGAAATCCCGTTCTGAGCTACAATGATTAAAGCCATCTGTATAAATATCACACGGAAATAAATCTATGAAGAAAGTATGATATTGCATTGGAATAAAAGTATTGCTTTAAAATCAATGAAGTGTTTACATTGAAGTTCCAAATCCTCGACGCAATAGTATATAGTTTGTCTTTGATGAACAGGCACAGTGGCGTGACCTATTGCTATACGACAGTGTAAGGAGAGAAATTAAAACCCTGCAATATTTGCATAAATATGTATATTTAGAATAGGTATACTTGTACAGAAGGTACACAATCATTCCATCGTAATCGATCGTGTGCGGCTGTAGTTTTGTCTTCAGACGGCCGCCATGTGATCTAAATCAACAAATGTTAGGTTCATTGTAGGACTTACACAATACTTGTATTCACTTATAAAGAATACACTACATTTGATCCAAACGTTTTTTGATAAAGAATAATAGAGTTGTGTTCGGATTGCGCTTATTCACCGGGATAGTTTACCTATACCGCAGACTACCTAACAGATGTGGGTTTGTTCACTCGGGCCAGTTAATGAAATAGTTTGGGGATGAAATACCACTACATGACATTTAATTTTTGTTTTAGGGTTGTGTTGGTAGACGGTGCAGCCGTACTTCTAGTCGATGGTGGTACCTATCGTCACATCTGCAAGGGAGGTGCACTGGTGCAGAGGGACCATGTCGAGTTTAAAGGGCAATATTGTAGGACCACATTGTGAGTGTTAATACGCTTTCTGCAATAGCTGAGGATTATTACATATTCACCTTGTATGTGAACTCGAGTCGCTTGACAACAACGATGACTGAATGCAGTGTACAGAGACAATATTAACCCAACAGACACATGTATTATACCAGTCTGTATCAGCTTTACGATTATAAGTAGGCAGACATGTGCGGTCTCCGCTCACGAAAAAAAAGGATATTCTTGGACAATGTCGCATATTTCGACTTTTACGTGTACAATGATTTTGTAAGTTTCTGATTCAAAAGAATCACGTTACTTCGACTCTTTTAAAGTGTTGTTGACTGTTTTAAAGATGACCAAGCCATCAGTCTTGATATGACGTCATACGGAAAGTCAGTTATGTGATAAATGGATCGTACTTCCTCGACATAATACTGTAACGTCCTGTGTAAGTTTAAGGATTACCTCATCAGGTTGATTAAAACGTATTTGATGAGCTCCACGTCATGACCGTCACATCAAGCCTCTCTGGATACACCTCCTACCTACCTCCACGGGTAGTTGACGTCCCTCGGGAAGCCATCCGAAGCTTCCACCATTCCAAGAAAGTCGGAAACTATTTACTTGGGAAGACCATTGGAGAAGGATCCTTCGCCAAGGTCAAGGAGGCTCTGCACGTACCCACAGGGGAACTGGTAGGTATAGGCCTTTAGTAGGCACGCCAAAAATACGTGTATTTTAGGATTCTTATTCTTTTGATCTTCAGATGGAAACACGTATTTGTTACGTATGAATTGTTAATGTTGTTTACATTCATCCATGTTGTATTGCAGTAAAATTCATTCTATCAAAGCCAGTTTTTAATGCTGAATCAGTACTTAACCCAAAACACGAAAATATTAAAATGGTCCTCTCTGATTATAAAACGATTTGGAAACAACTACAGTCTGAAAAAACCGAGTCCACAGAGAGAAAAGGAAAAGTGGTGATAGGTGGGTGAAAAGTGGTGATAGGTGGGTGAAAAGTGGTGATAGGTGGGTGAAAAGTGGTGATAGGTGGGTGAACAGGATGAAACTGAATATCATAAATACACTTTAGACATTGTAAAATGTAATTACAGAGATGTAACTAGTAAGTATATTTAAACAAACAGCTACACTACATTTTGTAATGACAACTGAATTCAATTTATGTTTTCATGATGTCGTAAGAAAAATGACGTCAGAAATATCAGAGTAGGGTCGACTGTTTTTTATTCGTACTGTTACCTTTTACATAAGTTCATTGTATACTTCGATAATTTCCCTCAACGTCGACGTCACAATAATAATTTACCCAGTAAACGATGCCATACTTCCAACACACATCAACAAGAGAGAACACGTTAATATGATTTAATAGTGTTCCGTCAATACACAAACTAAAATTTTGTGTGGTCATTATGTATACGTTAAATGTGATTTATTATATATTGATCGTGTATGGTAATTAGGTTATTCATGAATCAGAAACATTTTATTTCCATGTACATTACAGGGTATAGACTAGGTGACAACAGTTAACAACATTATGTATGTTGAAAATAATATGTTATGCTAGTCGGTAGAACATTTCAACAACGATATAGGGGACGCTACAGTTCGTGAAAAAGACATTAATGTACCCTATTTAGTATTTGTCCTTCGTGTTCACGCCTGCCAATTAGTTTATATGATATTCTTTACACAAAAATTGTATTCATTATAATTCATTTTAGTGTTGTTCAATGTGGTTTGTAGGTGTGGATTTCAAATGACAAATATACTGTTAAATTATTATCAATTGTTAGGCACATAGGTTCGCACTACATCACATTCACAGAGTTTACATGTACAGGGTTCGAATTATCAGAGTTTTCTTTACTACGATAAAGAAGAGATTTGGCTGGGACCGGAGAAATACTTCGAGATAAACCGGGTCTTCGAGTTAAAAGAGTTCGAGATAACGAGGTTCGACTGTAATTATATGTTCTGCCAACCTAGGAATACAGGTACTTCTTATACCAAGTTTGCTGAAACGTCCGTAGCTAAGGTAATATAGGAAAATACATTACAGCGGCGTCAATACACTGCGAATGATATCGCGTTAATACGAAAAGACAACCGCTCGAACCGAAAATATGTCAAATTGAGAGTTAACAACCCACCAACACCACGGAAAATAGGAGACGTATCTCATACGACATTCATTAGGTAAAATGTTTACATGCATCACACGTTGACGGAATGAAGTCGTGTGTAAATTTTATGTAAATAAACAAAGCAATGATTTCAACTTTTACAGAGCTATGTTTGTAGAACGGCTACTTATGGCTATGTTTGACTTTCTACCTGCCAATTTCCTCTCGTTTGTTAAGGTTGGGAGGACAAACATGTTATGTCTAATTATATTCTGTATATATTATAAACCAATACACAATGTTGATTTGACCTCTTTGTTGTTACAATGTATATTTATGTTACATTTAAATCACATTGAACCCATTATGAGGTTAAGATCCAACATAGTGTCGCTGTTGTTATGAAGCACTGTACTACTTGAAAAATCATAAACTATCTGTGTGATTCTTTTTTCATTTGTGCCTCTTTTCTACCGACAGTTAGCGACACAGTATGTACAACCCGAACATATTTAAACATTTGTTATTCACGACGTCTCAATGGAGCTGCCATTCAAAAGGAATCTTCATTGGTCCATTTGTACCATAAAAAACTGTATATATACTATGCATTCTGTGGTCCATTAACAGGTTTTTTCTTATTTAAGTTAGGTTATTTACAAACCCTTTGAGTTGGATATGTAGTTTTAGTACTGCCAACTTTGATATTGGACCTTTAATTCATTATTAACCTCAATGTAAAATAAATGATGCAAACGTCAGTGTGACAATAAAACAACAATAAAACTTTAAATATTATCCCGAATCAATAAAAGATTGAACAACTATATAATGAATTGAAGTATGTTTAAATCCCGACAGCCAGGTATTGTATTCGTTTGATAAGATATTCTCCCGCAGAGCTTATGTAGGAATCCCTTTGTCCTTATTTATCTTGCCCTCACTGCCTAGATGTAATACAACATATTGTGGCAGACTGAAATGGAAATCAAGTAGTGTCATGGTCGGGTTTATATCTCTACACAGTGTGGGTATAGGCTTTACTTATCACCAGATGTCTTTGTATTTTTGGACAGCATATTGATAGGTCATATGTTCATCAATAGTATGTCAATGTAATCTTTAAAAGCGTCATTTTGTAGATAGAATATTAATCTTCAACTTTAAATTGAAAAGTCCTTCTTCATTCACTTTCATTACCCATTCAGTACTTGCCCGCGAATTTGTATTGCACGTTTTCTATATATAATACATTCTTATTGTTTTACTTCGTTTTTCATACAAATTTGTCATACAAGTTGCCATTACGACAGAAAGATATGAAAAACAAAAACCCACTGACAAGTTGCAGCAAAAATTCCCCAATTAAAGATCACTTTGCCTGTTTCTTAATCGGTTTCATTAAATACTTAAAATATTCATCTCGAGATAAATTATATTCGTTTGTGTTTCCAGTAATACCATCCTATTATGCTCTCAAGCGCAAAATAATGTGTGCATAGACTGTTTTTGATAGTTAAACAGTTACAAATTGAACTAAACAGTAAAATGATATGACGTTATTGTATATTAAACATAACCTCATTATAGAGATATTTAAAGATCATGTGTGCGTACATGTATGAACTAGTATTAGCAGGGTTGTCATAAGATGTATGACTAAGGAGGAATATTTGAAATATATTTGCTTATGAATATATAATCACTAAACAATTTGACATCGCAGATACTGTAAACATATAGGGTTTGTCTTGTTGTACACATAATGGGACAAACGGATATTACATGACACATGACATGAGATTTATATCGACAGAGTACACCTGATACACTGGTAAGGTAACACCCAGTATTGTGTGATGTATACTTGGCATTAATAATGGAACAGAATAATCAATCGTCATACTTTTCGTTACATATCAAATTATCGACACGCAACTGGTGTATGCCACACCCTTCGACTGATCTTGATATAATAAATTTATAGATAACAATACATATGGAGGAGTCATAAACATGTATAGATAACAATACATATGGAGGAGTCATAAACATGTATAGATAACAATACATATGGAGGAGCCATAAACATGTATAGATAACAATACATATGGAGGAGTCATAAACATGTATAGATAACAATACATATGGAGGAGTCATAAACATGTAT
>JAUMHH010138960.1:0-20574 GCA_032359455.1 Chlamys rubida
TGCCAATATGGCGGCCCCATTGGGCGCCGACCTTGGCGCCCGTCAAAAATCTTAAAAGTATGACATGGGCGACCTCTGGGCCAAATTTGGTGCTTTTGGAAGAATCTGAACCAAAATATCCCTAACACCCCTGACTATAAGGCAGACAGGAAGATAAAAGATAAAAGATCAATTAAATGTTACCGTAAGGTAAACGAATACCAAGATGTAAGTTAATGTAGGTAGAGCGGCGTTTTGATCTTTTGAAATCAATGAGATAAAATGTCCCAAACTTTTCGTTTCAAAGGTTCTCTTTAATTAAGGTGTATTGGAACCGACATTAAGTTAAGTTCATTGGGTTTCATTTAAAAATAAACATCCATGTGTGTAATGTATGCTTGCGTGCTGGATGCGGTATGTTGGTGTATTTGCCGACGTTATAGTACTACCTCACTGAAATACCATGCCGAATGCACCCGGCACAGTTATCCGACCGGTTATATTATGCTGACAGCGAGTAAACTAGTCCATTAGGGTTGTCCCGTTCAGGGGACAGACCCAGTAATTATATAACCTTCCATGTTTTGGCGAATTTTCAACACCAAGGCCAAAAGCAAGGTAATGAGCAAGCGGTTTGTAACGAGGTATTAACGTTACAAAAAAACTACTTACATGTATTAAAAAATTGTTTTTAAGAGTCGTTTAAATATTCTCTTCTTCTATCTAGGCGGATTCATGCGATCTGGAGGCGTGATATTCATTGAACTTCAGCACAAATTTCACCAATCAGCGTCAGAAACAGCCTGGGCAGTATCCCTACACACCAGCCTCCGTCTCTTGTTCGGTGAGTTGGCGCGTAAACAAAGTGTTACGTAATGAACTATGACGTACAACACTGAATTGTAACGAGCTAAAGCCTTCTCTATTTGTTGCCATACATACTTACTGAATGAAATATAGGCTACACATGTAACTGTTGGGAATATATTACGTTAGAATAACCAAGACATTGTATAACATCAAGTCCAGAGTTATTTCCATGAGACAACGTTTTTAATGTTGCATCTTACATTCGGTCGACATTCGTGTGCACCTTTTAGGCGTTATTTCTTTGTTTACATGTAATTTTCGATATCTTTGGACAGATTGAAGTGGACCGTCGAATCTTCAATCTGTATACTGACACTGGTAGATGTCGAAATCATAAGTTGTCATTAACTTGACTTTAACATCTTAATAGATACTCGGACACACATCGTTACCGTGAAAATGTGAACTTAAATCCAATCATCATTATTGCAAACGAATTAGTGTTCGTACCACTCGGTACGTCCTAAGATGTTAACGTCTCACGATTTACATTAAAACTCAATATGTAACGCCATCTTTCGAACGCCATTTCTCAAAACGACCCTGTTATTTCTAACTGCCACAACTATACCAGTGATTTGCGTATCTTGTGTCTTGATTAATGTGTGGATGTCCGTACCATTTAGTTATATTGTTCGTACCTGGTAGATAATGTGCGTGCCGGTTACTGTGTGTGGTTGTTTTTTCTTTATATTTTAATATTATCTTAAAGTCAGATTACACAAACATGTCAAGTACGAACGTAAGAGTAGGACAATTTACTTTAACTTTCATGAATATCTATTTATGCAATGACAGGCATTTAAGCACGGCACATACTGATGCAGGTTAATGAATATATGAATAAGCTAATGAACAGGTAAACCATCAATTGTTGAATTGAGCAGTGTCAAAATCATAACAGGTTTCGTGATTGTCGAAGCGAACGCTTGCGATAAGTATTCCGTCTTTTCGTATTGTAGAGTTATCTGCTCTTGTGAGCAGGTATTGGTTGTTACGTCATTTGTTTGTGAGAGCAAATAAAATTATTTGAGAAAACGACGTAATTTTCTCACACAAATTAATGACGTAACAATACCTGCTCACAGAAGAAGATAACTCTGCAATACGAAAAGACGGAATAGGAACATTGTGAGAGTAGCATATATATTATCACGAACTTGAGTGGAAATGTGACTGTTTATTATTGATCAAATATCATATTTAATTCATCTTAGATCGTCAAAAACTGCTTTAACTTCTAAAGGTGTGTGACGTCATGTTAGAATGTCACTAAATTGTGATGCTAAATATAAGTATTTAGCGTACAAACCTCAAAAAAGTCTCCGTGACAGATACAAAAGTCAGGAAATACCTGTCATTTGTTTCGTGCTGCATATTATTAAAGGACTCCTAACATGCAACGTCTACTTCGAATATATGGAATGGAGTGCTCGTTAAGGTACTGTCCGATCGGGCCTGCAGGAAACCTTCGGCGACGAGAAATTCGGAGGTTTTGATGCCAAAAACCAACAATCAAAACGTTCATAAATCGGGAAATCACTGATACACATGTAGTAGCATTTGTATAAAACACGATGTTTTTATAATTTGTATAAAACACGATGTTTTTATACCCTAGACTTGCACAAGTCCTAATTCGTTTTGTTTGTTTTTTGTTTATATTTCCCCACAATATCTTATACATAACTTAAGCCACGGCTTCTTCCGCCTTCAAAATCACAACATCTGTTTGCAAGATGTTTGAATTTGACCATTGTGAAACCGATAGTAGAACAATCCGTCGTCAATTATTTTCAAGCGTTACTAATCCAGAACAGCTACGTGGATTTGACTTTATTTGGTCTGGACCATGGTTGGACCGACGAGACAAAGTGTTGTTTAAACCGAGGGTGTACCCACTAACCATATGTACAGTTTCTTGTCATGAAGAGAATATGCATATACTCGTGCTACCAGGATTGATTCTGTGGTCCGGACCCGCCCATAGGTACTTAGTCTCAGTCGTAATTTGGAACGGTTCATATCCCCGTCCTTTAATCATATTTTTAAACCTGCTAAATGGTAATAAAGACATGATACTAGGATTAGCTCTGGGGTCTAGGCCTCACCCCTCGGAAGTCCTGCACGAAGATTGATACACGTTGTAAAATACAATTGTTATGATCGTATTGAAAACGATTCTTGATAAACATACTTTTATAATGACTTGGCAGAATGCTCTATTCTGTATATTTGCTATATATCGGTTTTTAGGTCCCCTGGCTAGCATGCTGTGTAACCGTTATTCCTGTCGGACGGTGACTATCATCGGAAGCCTGGTGTCAGCGATCTCTGTCCTCGCCAGTGGCTTCGTTACCAATCTTTTCATCCTATACCTCACAAATGGTCTTCTACTGGGTAAGAAGTCTCATCACATTGTTTTTTACATTTATTCTCCCTTATTTATGAATACGCCTGTTTTTTTATGAGAGCCTATTAATGTCTTGCATGTTAATGGAAAGTTCAATGAAAAATGTCAAATCATTAATTCATAATGAAAATTGATTTTGCTGGTGTACCCTGACGTGAGATCGATATTTAAGTACAACATGAATGTCACCACCATGTTCCTTTGTCCCCAGGTCTGTCGAACCTATGTCTGTACATCGCTGTACTATAATGGGCCACCCTTTGTTGTTATAACTATGACTAAACATGATTAAAAAGCACAAGTCTTATCAGTTATTGATTGCAAAACAGGTTGGCAGACTAAGCAGCAATTAATAAAAGGTGTTGGTAATGTGGTAGTATGAAAGCGCAGACGTTTGCTACCTGGTAGATTGTTACTATGGTAGTAACACATATCTGTTACTGTTGTAAATTGTTACTATGGTAAAACTGATATCTGTTACGCTGGTAGATTGTTACTGTTGTAGTACAACCGTTTGTGATTGGTGTAGATTGTTACTATAGTAATAAGTTACCATGGTTATACAGACGTTTGTTACGTTGGTAGGCTGTTAATATGGTAGCACAACTGTATGTCACTATAGAGGATTGTTACTAAAGTAGCACAAATGTTTCTAACTGTGGATAATTGTTACTTTGGTAAAACACATATTTGTTACTGTGGAAGAGTGTTTCTTTTGACATACATTCTACGTTACCATGGTTATACAAACGTTTGTTATTTGGTAGTATCTATGGTAGTACAAATGTTTGCTTCTGCTGTAAATTGCAGCTATGGTATTACAAAAGTTTGCTACTGTGGTAAACTGTAGCAATGGTATTATAAATGTTTGCTACTGTGGTAAATTGTAGCTATGGTAGTACAAATGTTTTCTTCTGTGATAAATTGTAGCTATGGTAGTACACATGTTTTCTTCTGTGGTAAATTGCAGCTATGGTATCATAAATGTTTGCTATTGTGGTAAATTGTAGCTATGGTATTATAAATGTTTGCTACTGTGGTAAATTGTAGCAATGGTAGTACAAATTTTTTCTTCTGTGGTCAATTGTAGCTATGGTAGTATACATGTTTTCTTCTGTGGTAAATTGTAGCTATGGTAGTATACATGTTTGCTACTGTGGTAAATTGTAGCAATGGTAGTACAAATATTTTCTTCTGTGGTCAATTGTAGCTATGGTAGTATACATGTTTGCTACTGTGGTAAATTGTAGCAATGGTAGTACAAATGTTTTCTTCTGTGGTCAATTGTAGCTATGGTAGTATACATGTTTTCTTCTGTGGTAAATTGTAGCCATGGTAGTATACATGTTTGCTACTGTGGTAAATTGTAGCTATGGTAGTACAAATGTTTTCTTCTGTGGTAAATTGTAGCTATGGTAGTACGTATATGTAGAACATGCAGTTCAAATTCAAATAAGTTTCATGAGCATTTTAATAAAAATCAGTACGATTTCCATAAATATATGAAGTATTGACATTTTTACTCCAAACTATTTTCCAAGATATGCAATACATTTGAAGGAAACTGCGATGTGAGCTATCATCAAATATTTATGAGAATGTAGAAGGTACCTGAATAATTTCGTAGGAATAGTTATAGAGAAGAATATATTATGTGCAAACTATACTGTTTATAACATCAAGATGGCTTTGTTTTCCGCGTGATCTATTTTTATAAACAATACTATAACTGTTGAGTCACTCTGTTTACATCCTATTACGTATGAATTATACGGTATATAACTGCTTAACCACTGTATTTACAGGTATAGGCCAGGCGCTGATATACACTACATCCGTCGCCATTGTAGGCCTGTATTTCCACTCGCGGAGAGGCACGGCGGTTGGTATTGCCAACGCCGGGGTAGGGGCTGGCACGTTTTTATTCCCGCCTCTCCTGGAGATAATGTTTGGCCAGTATGGTTTTTTGGGAACATTTCTCATCATGGCCGGTCTGTTCCTCAACGGGATTGTGTGCGGCGCTCTCTATCGGCCTCTCAATGTAGATGAGGAGCTGGTTGTTGAGTACAAGTATGTATTCCTATGTACTGAAAATACGTTGGTGGCACATATCCCCATAAATCGAAGGGGATATTGCATTTGCGTCCGTCTGTTCGTTTCAATTTTCGTTTCTTCTCAATTCTCTTTTAGTCCCATTATAAAACTTTTACATATAGGCCCTGTTGCAATGGCTAGGAATTTAGACACAAGTGTGTACTTCCATTAGACGGATGTTTTATTTTGCCCATGAACAAGATGTCGAATTCAACACGAGGTCAATTACATGTAACATCTGTCTTATACTGACAGTCGAAAGAACCTCGAACGGCACAGTGAAATTAATGCAGGAAGAACATTGCTTACTTCTTGATGTTTCTTAATGTTATATTCCCAACCAATGCTCCTCTAAGGATCCACTCAGCTGGACTCAAAATTGTCGTTATAAATATATTTTTCACTTCCAGTTTGTTCGCAAATAGTATTTTTGTTTGTTTGTTGTATTTTACCTTCTTTTCCGTTTCAAAACCTTCCATTCTCTTTTTGAAGCATTGTGTCCCGATAATTTATTTCATACAGCTTTTGTTCTAATGGAGAAAAAAAAATTCCGAATGGATGTCCTGACGTGACTAGGAAGTATTTGCAAGGAATTTTCCCTTATACTACATCTTTCTGTGATATTCTTATGAAATTTGTTGCCGTTTCATCATGTTTTCCGCGCACTTTCTTGTACATTTCCGTGATCACGTCTCTTGTACGCTGATATGCTAGCGTTGGAAGTTTTGGCATTTGTTTTTCTATCGAGATAGGACAGATTATCCATGCCAGGTAATTGTTTAGTTGTCTTCCTCTACACCTAGTTTCCTCTCTCTCTTTACCTGTCACATAGTGTGTTGAAAGTTCCAGTACTAAACATGTCCTTATCCATTTCCATATTCACATCGTTACTCATTGATCTTTTCCCTACCCTTACGTTCAACTCTGTGTTTGAAATAATACCCAACCACCTGATCTTCTTATATCTGCAGGTTCTGTCTTCTGCATAGGGAACATTGGAAAGACTGAAATTAATATGCTGCCTGCAGTGCAACATTTGAGACATCTGTGTTTTCTTATCTCTACGACTTGCTCTTTCTTCTCGGCCATGTTTCCCCAAGCACTCCTGGTCAACTTGTTGTCAGGATAATGTAACCTGCTGAAGTGAGTCCTTGTGTAGCTTCCATCAGCTGTGAAAACCGTCTTCATATGACACCTGGCCGTTGCGAGGACGCAAACACTTAAGAAAATAAGCAGCCAAATAAGCAATTAGTGAACTTCCAAGTCTGGTTCCAAAATTTCTTGAATGCATCCCTTGCTTTTTTTTTATCCTGCTTCTGAAGTCGTTGTCATCTCCATTATTCCAAGTATAAAAATTAAGCCACATCATTCAGCCTCCTCCTTAGTGAACATCCTAGAGTTTAATTAAGCAATGTCCTTTATAATGTATTTGAGAATAGGAAGTTGTTCAATGCTCAGTTATGTTTAAGTAGCAGCCTGTAAGAAGAATGGCAATCTCATCTTGTATTCTTATAATTACTTTCCCCAAAAATCTCACGTTGACCTAATTATGCCGTAATCGATTTCGAGTGGTCACAAATCCTAGGAGCACCCTTCTCAGGAACTTTCAGAGTTCTTTCCTCAATACTCTGGTATTTTGTTATGATCCCAAATGATAATGAAAAGCTTCTTCAGCTTTTGAACAGTTGTTGTGAAAGCTGCTTTCAGTAATTTTGTCATGATATTGTCAGGTAAAACAGATTTTCCACCCTTTAAACAATTTACACCGTCCTAATCCTCGTCGGTGATGTATCCAGTCCAGTATCACATGGTATAACAGTAGAGATTATTCTGTTAGTGATATAATTATGTGGGATCCGTTAGAACAGTTCTTATCACATTTTCCTCTGTAAGTAGTAAGTATTTTGCTGTATTTGTCCCGCACTTTCTTCCTTCTGTATCATACATATTTTCCTAGTTTCAACCAGTGACCAGTAGCCTTTGTTCGGAGACGATTAGTTTAGGAGCGGATCCAGGGCAGTGCCTTGGTACGGTGACAAAGGGGTTCAACAAGTCATGCTTTTTCTGTTTGAAAATTAATTTGATTTACCTGCCTACCAGCGTAAAGGCAGCTAGGCGCCCTGCTACTACCTTCTAAATTCGTCGTTTCTGGTTATTTTTTCACTGTTATGAACCATCTAGTTCTCTAGCTTTAAGTGCAGAAAGAAGAATACAGTAGATATATCACGTTTAAACAAATTTGGACAAAAATAGTTTACAACTGAGCCTGCCCGGATATTGACCGCTTTTCAAAGTGAATTTCGGAAAATATTTCCGGGATTCAAGCGAATTTCCCACACCTGTAGAGGTCCAATATGTACAATGTCCTCTGCTGAGAAAAGCAAGTCAAACATTGTCGCGCTGTCTTGTTTTGATGAAATATGTAATGATAAATGTTGTTAACAGATTACTTAGTTGAAACTGTGAATTATTTCTAACTGGTTTGCAACATGTATGGTACTTAATGTTCCTCTTACTTACCATGTTTTTCTTTGTCAAATGCGTTTATTTTTCATTCTATTTTCTGTATTATATTAGCACATAAGTATATTACACTTGTAACGAGTGTCTTTCTTGTAGTAACACTATATTCGTGTATCTTTGTTTTTTAAAAATTAATCTTATGGAATTATTGAATACTTCACGTAAAGAATACGTCTCGGAAGGCTTTGCGTGTCAGGGATATATTTAATAACTTCTGTAAGATGCTGATTTTTGGAATATATCTTTATGTTGCTTGATAATTCTTTGTCTCGATTCACGTGGTTGTAAGCCAGGTAACAGGTTGGAGAACTAGATTTTTGTTTGCAAGTATGACAAATAATCATATTGAAAATCAAGTTAAATTTATATTAAGGTTAGATGTAACAATGTGAGCATTATTTAATCATTCAGTACTGACAAACGGGCTATAATAATATATTAACTATTATGTTGGGTTTTACCTTTTTAATGTTATATGAGATAAAAAAAACTCTTTACATCTTGAGAGCCTTTTCGTTTGTTCAAGCGTATATAGATTACTCATTGTTGCAGAAATTATGCGATATTTCTCGTATTTTATTTTTCTGTATCTGGTATTTCGACATAATTAACCTACATAATGCATAACTTTAAGAAATGAATTTGTCCTGTATGAAATTATTTTAATATGCTTTGCTCGATCGAATACAAGCAAAAGGTACAAAAATGGTCATAGCTATACATACAATGCATTGAAATACTACATGTTTGAGAAAATTGAACTGAGGTGTCTACATTTAAGTGGATAGTTTTTCAAAGCGACACATGTGAATAAAGTGTCCACTTCCTGGTTGTTAAAAGGAATTTATCGTCTTTGAATTTTTTATGTAATTTCAAAACACAGATAAAAACGACCTATTCATTAAAATCATCGGATTTGACACCTCCCTCCCAGACCAAACTGAATATTAAAAATTAATCTGATACTCTATTAATAAACAAGTCTGCTAGAGAACTCTGAAATAATGTTAATTAAGATTCGTTCTCTGAAAACGCTTTAAAATGGTATCGATTTCAAAACAACTTTTCTTGTTTTTTTCAGTGAGCCACAAAATGGCAGTCATAAAGTAACGGAGAATGGTAGCGTGGTTCTGTTCCACTTCTCGCGAGATGACCTACGTGCATTGTCGCATTCCAGTTTGTGCTATGATATAAATATACTGGGGAGCATTCAACACCTCAACAAGCCCACAAACTTCAACTTTATCCAGGTACCCGGCTGTACGTCGGGGTCAACGGGAGATATAATGGGACAACATGGTAGATTAAGGGCGGACAGTGAGTCCCGCAGTCGGAGAGTAAGGCCTCTTCTGGGGTCAGATTTTGACTTGACAAATGAGCGGATCAGATCCGGAAGTGATATCACACCTCTCCAAAAGCAGGCATTTCTTAACAACATGAACGCCAAGTCAGACATGTTGCAGGTTACAGGCATAAAACAGTTGAAAAATGAAACTTTATCGGAACCAGAATCAGATGAAATGGCAGTCGATGTTAGCAAAAAGAAAGCACTCGATCTGTCTCCTCTAAAGGACATTCGGTTCGCTACCCTGGGCGTGGGTATCGGCCTTCTTACATTGTCATTCCAGTCTTCGTTTGTGTTCCTGCCCCCGCTTGTGCTACAAAAGGGTTTGTCAGAGAGCCAGGGTGCTTATCTAGTCTCTATAACAGGTGCTATGGAAACGTTTGGTAGCGTGTCGTCTGGTTTCCTGGTTGACCTTGACGTTGTGCGACCACACCGCCTCACATTCTACAACGCTGCCATGGTGTTACTAGGTGTGCTTACGTTGGTGATGCCCTTCCTTGATTTCTTCGTCCTACTTGCGTTTGTTTGTGGCGTTTACGGATGTGTACTCGGTATGTGTCTAGCACAGAAGGCTACGTTTGTCGTGGATATCACAGGAATTGATAATCTTGTCAGCTCCTTCGGAATTCTCGTCTGTTTTCAGGGTATCGGTACCCTTATAGGACCGCCACTAGCAGGTAACTTTCTATTTTTTGATACAGCACTCACATTGTTTACAAAATGTAAGCGGTAAGTACGCTTTTTGACCAAAAATGTACATGAATACAGGATAATTATTGTATTATCAACAGCGAGAATATATAATATTATATTTATCATATTTCTAGTATTGAAATTTCCGTCATTTCATTAGGAATGTTTAGACTTCGTAATTTAAACGTTTTTTAATTCACATTGCTTATTTACTGCGGACCCGAACATGTGGCTGGAACTAAAAATAGTTGGGTGTTTACTTCATGCTTATTGTTCTTACTCAAGATTGAAAAGTGGACAAATACATGCATTATTTGAGATCTGCTAATATCTAACATTAGTATTTTTTATTTGAAAGCTGCATTTGAATATAAAATAGAAAGGAGGGTACCGATTATTTTTGCACCAGAATTATTTTTGCCATTGTGTCCTAATCCCTAATAACCTCAAATGACCTTAGCTGTTTACAGGACGGTAAACTATACATCCAACAAAATCCCAACTACCTCAAATGAAGTCATGGATAAACGCCCGATGGCATGTATATTTACTTAAGATTCCTCTTTTTGCAGCATGTGAATTGTACAAATTAGTCTTTTAATTAATCCCCCATGCTTTTTATGTGTATGTATTGTTTTATCCTATGATATTCGCACAGTCGTGTAATGATATGTACTTAACATTGTTACCTTTACAGGTGCTATAAAAGACATGACGGGACGTTACAAGGACGGATTCCTAGTAGGAGGTGTCATATTGATAATCGCCGGCTTTATACAGGCTGGTGGTCTCCTCCTTCATCGTCTCTCTCACAATAAGAAGGACACATAGACATTACAACACATAGACATTACAACACATAGACATTACAACACATAGACATTCCAACACATAGACACTACAACACATAGACACTACAACACATAGACATTACAACACATAGACATTACAACACATAGACAACACATAGACATTACAACACATAGACATTACAACACATAGACATTCCAACACATAGACATTACAACACATAGACATTACAACACATAGACACTACAACACATAGACATTACAACACATAGACATTACAACACATAGACCCAAAACGAAAATTCCACTGGAATTCAAGTCCAATTTCCGCTTTCATGTTGAAGTCTCAGGTATAGGCGGACATTCGAATTCCTTTACAGACACTGTCAAAATGGATACTCAATGTTGAAAGCATCCTGTTGGATTAATGTCTCGCATACGCCGAGAAAGTTTTGTAAGAGAACAAATGCTCCAATGGTGACTTTGTTTATCGAAAACTCGGAATACAGTATCACCCCACGAAATAGTGCTGCTACAAAAGACTGCTCCTACTAGTATATATATATCCACATTGTGCCTAAACTGTTAGCTTTATGCGTGTATATCGCATGAGTAATTTATTTTCGCGAGCACTTGCTGATGCAATACGTATGTGTGACTTATTCGCGAGCAAATAACTTTCACATTCCATGCTTAACTGCTTAACATGTTTCTCTGCGACGGATACTTCGTGACTTATATGTTTAAGAGAACTTTTTCTAATGCATGTATCAGTCGGACTGCGATTACGCCAAAGAGTGAGAGGAAATGGATATACATGTGTGTGGAGTAAAGATAGTTTGACGATGTTCGTTTGGAATACCTGTCATTCCGAACGCTATTTAGACACGTACAGATCAGCTACAGGCGGTATATTAGTGGCTTATAGTATTTTTTATTCATGATTTAATCAGCTTACGCGTGTGTGTGTGTTAAAGTGGAATATATAACTCAGCTGAGAACATTTATGAAGGCCTCCGCCTCAGTTAACTATTTACCCAACAAATCTCAAGTTACAGTTTCCACCTTAACATACAAATGATCTTTGAAACGAGCATGCATATGTTTGTTATCCTTTTCAGTCACCTGTCTTTAAATATGACATTTTTCGTTGTTGATCAACAAACTTTGAGCATTTCCTGATTACAATAAATATTCGTTTGCATGTAAAACCCGTCCCGCACTTTTGAATTGTTTCAGTGTCTGTAGGTTGTATGATGGCCTCTGCTGAAAATCAAAACGTGGCAACACGTCTGATCACATGAAAAGGGGTTGGACGTATGAAGAGACAGCCAATTGGATATTTAATTTTCTAGGTCATGCTTCATTATTTGTTTGACAAAACTTCATTTCATTGCAATATTTATTTTTATTACGATGGAATATGTAACTCGAGATTCGAAAGTATTGGTAAATATACAACTAAGGTCTGTGGGCTTTCGTTAATTAATTTCCCAACATTTCTCATTTGAGTTTTATATTCTACCACAGTGCATGACCATACGTTGTTGTTTTAGTGGCCTTAGTCATACTTTCACTGCAGCTACACGGTGGAAATTCATGACTAACGTTTTATACACAGTACTTATCTAACTATTGGATAATTGGATGATTGTTTTAGCACTTTAAATAATAATATATATACTTGTTTTCCATCCTCATATTATGTAGAATGCAAGAAATATGATGCGGTATGTTAGATACAAGAAATCTGTCGGAGTATGTAAAATACCAGAAATATGAATTGGTATGTAAGATACAAGAAATATGATGTGGTATGTAATTAGATACAGGAAATATGATGTGGTATGTAATTAGATACAGGAAATATGATGTGTCACGTTAGAGACAAGAGATAAAATGTGGCATGGAAGTAACAGGAAATATATTGTGTTATTTAAGATACAAGAAATATGATGTGGTTCGATAAAAACAAGAAACATAATGTGATATGTTGTATACAATAATGATGTGGTATTTAAAATACAAGAAAAATGATGTGATATTTTAGATACAAGAAATTTGATGTGGCATTTTAGATGCAAGAAATATGATGTGGTATTTTAGAGGCAAGAAATATGATTTGGTCTGTTACATAAAGATATACAATGTGGTATTCTAAATACAAAGAAATATAATCTAATATGTTAGATAAAAAATAACTATTATGTTTTAAGTTGCGTTTTAACTGTAGATTAAATTGACTTTCCTGTATTGTATTAACCTTACAATTATACAAACCAGCAACGAAATATGTCATGTTAAACAAAAAATACGTCATGTTCTAGCAATTAATAGGTCGTTTCTCATCAAAGTCAATATACGCTAAAATAAAGTGAGCGTAAGCTTAACAAAGACAGTGTTCGTTTAATAAAGTAATTGTTCGCTTAACAAAGTCATTGTACGCTTAATTAAGTCATTGTTCGCTTAAAAAGTCATTGTACGCCTAATTAGGTCATTGTTCGCTTAACACAGTCATTGTACGCTTACTTAAGTCATTGTTCGCTTAACAAAGTCAGTGTTCGCTAAATAAATTCATTGTTTCCTTTACAAAGTCACTGTACGCTTACCAAATTCATTGTACGCTAAACAAGGTCAATGTTCGCTTAACAAGGTCAATGCAAGCCTAACAAAGTCAATGAACACTTAACAAAGTCAATGAACGCTTAACAAAGTCAATGCAAGCTTAACAAGGTCAGTGCAAGCTTAACAAAGTCAATGTTCGGTTTACAAAGTCAATGTAAGCTTAACAAAGTCAATGTACGCTTAACAGAGTCAATGTTTGCTTAACAAAATCAATGTACTCTTAAAAAGTCAATGCAGGCTTAACAAAGTCGATATACGCTTAATGAAGTCAATGTACGCTTAACAAAGTCGATGTACGCTTAACAAAGGCAGTGTACGCTTAACAAAGGCAGTGTACGCTTAACAAAGTCGATGTACGCTTAACAAAGTCAATGTACGCTTAACAAAGTCAATGTACGCTTAACAAAGTCGATGTACGCTTAACAAAGTCAATGTACGCTTAACAAAGTCAGTGTACGCTAAACAAAGGCAATGCACGCTTAACAAAGCCTTTATGTGCTTCTCACAATGTTATTGTGCGATTGTCTCTCTGGAGAAGCCTTAGACATTATAATATTGAGTGTAAGATATACATGCGTTATTTACTATTATCATACACTGGTCCGTGTTGTCGGTTCTTTTACATGTGTGATACTGCTAGCTTTACATAGGCCCTAGCCCGGATCAATCCATATCCGCCCGCCACACGCTATATCCGTTTAAATTCCGTTGAACACACTGCTTATCTGTCTGTATATGCTATTCTGTACATGATATTTTATTTCGGTCGTTTGTGATTTTAATTAAGCTCATGAAATATCAAGTTTCTGCCTGTTTGATACGGAGTAGGATATGGAATTGGTCAATACCTTTGTAATTAACCCCATTTAGTCTTGAAAGTGTGTCTACTGTACGCAATATTCCTGATAAAGTTTGAAGTGTTTGTAACAATTAACGAAAGCCACCAATGTGACGTCATTATATTTTAAGCAACGTGTTCGCTGTAAACGTATTTGATTGACCTGATGCCAGTATATATATTTATGCACGGATATTGTTATCCAAGTTTACAATGGTTAACTGTTTGTTTTTTTCTATGACTTCATATGTCCGTTTGTTCCTTAAGGGGACGTAACTGATAACGCGAATATGTATTTTTATTATGAAAGGAGATATGTTATTATCCACGTTTAGGTGGATAACTAATTATTGTTACTACAACTTTATGTTTGTTCGGGCAGGGGAAGTAACTGAAGACGC
Organism: Chlamys rubida; assembly: GCA_032359455.1. Lineage (NCBI taxonomy): Eukaryota > Metazoa > Mollusca > Bivalvia > Pectinida > Pectinidae > Chlamys > Chlamys rubida. The sequence goes on from JAUMHH010138960.1 coordinate 14,592, forward strand.
GAGTATGATTATTTTTAATAAATGGAAACGTGCTATTATCCAAGTTTAGTAGTAAGTTGTTGTTAAGACGACTGTATGAATGTACAGAACACGCATGCTAGTCATTAAGGGGAGGTAAATGAGGCATGATGACGAATAAAAGAATGGTTGTTGGTTGTCGTCTGTTTTTGTTGTTATTACATTTCTATACATATATATAAATATACAGTGGCGGATCCAGAGGCGTTTTTTGGGCTTCAGGAAACCCCCCCACCATGAGAAATTTCTTTAAAAATCATATATTTTAACCATTTTCCTCAGTTTTCCCCCACATGGACCCCCCCCCCTGGATATTTGGAAAGGTCTCTGAATCCGCCACTGAGTATGTGGTAGTTTGCTCTTCTGTTTTTCATCAGGGAAAACATTCTAGAACTTTAGGAACAGCATCTTTCTATACCACAAATAGGAACAGGAATTTGAATGTATGTAAGCGACTGGGTTGTATAAAATCATCAAATGTTACGAGAATACTTTTCTACCCTCTTCTTTATGTTAAAGATATGAAGGAATTTCTATCTCAAATTTTCGGAAAGTTAAACATTCTATAAACAAATTGTTTTACCAAATATCGGAACATCCATTCTTGCATGAGCAGTGTAGTGTTTTCAGATTGTTACGTGTTTCGTTAGAAGACAAACCCAAAGTTCGAATTTGACGTCACGACATATTTGATCCCCGATTTCGCTATCAGTATTGTGGTATGCTAATTATCCGATCAGCATAAGTCAAGAAATGATGCACGCAATTTTTGAAATAATGTTTCAATAACAACATTTTGTGTTGGTAAGTTTATTAAGAGGCTGTATCATGGAAACTATTCCAATGCTATTTATTTCAATGTTATCAATGTTTCAACACTAAGTTACACAATACGACATGTAAGGGATGGTCGATTTTGTCGCGTGCACCAGCACCAACCTTAACTGAGATTGTACTGTATCTAGGTTATCTGATACTGGACTGTACAGATATAGGTAGTACCACACACTTACCTGTACAGGTAACACTGACAGGTAACACTGACAAGTACCTTTATGAAGTAAACAGCACGAGAATAAACAAAATTGTATATCTCTCGAACCCGGATATTATTGAGAACTATTTGTTACACAACACATATATGGAGGCACGTCCTTAAATGACCTTAGATGTTTAACAAAATAAAACTCAACCAAACTATTTGTAAACTACATTTATATGGTGAGCAATGCGATCCTCCTCTCACTGTTTCTCTATGTAACAACAACAATACAATCTGTATCAACAGTAATAATAATAATAATAATAATAAATTCTTTTATTTAGACAGGGTAACATATTTAGATTTTCATCTAGTTTACAATTTGGCCCTGTAAAACACATTATATATACATACATAAAACAACAGCACATCACGCATACAGAGACATATGACATACAATAAAATAGAAAAGTAGTTAAATAGTACAATACATTATTAAGACAACCTATTATATTGTATCACTAAATATCACAGAATTGCATTTAGAACATTAGAAAATATCACAGCATATTACAAGTCAATACATACATATATTTATCACAGGGTAATATAAGGATTATCACAGGAAATTATAATAAACAGAACCATAGGGATATGGTACTTTGAAATATACATATAGTATATACCATATAGTACTCGGTTTCCCAGTGATTGGAAATCCCCTACCTACTTGGTCCGCCGGTAAAACATGGTATTCATGATCTAGTATTTTTAAATTTTTTAAAATGATAATATTTTAAAATACTTTTTATTGATATTACGAGAAGTATTTGGTTACGGCGGCTTATACGTATTAAAAGGAATTATACCCGTTTTAGCACAACCATATAACCAAAATATTTTTCCGAATAACATTCTTGCATTTGCGAATGTCATTACACATACCAGTATTGCAGCCGATGCAAGGTTGATCCCATTAAAAAATACAAATGGATAAATGCATTCGGTTCCCCATTCGGTTTCCCGTGTAGTGGTCAGTTGCCAGCGTTGAGTGATCCCCCATTCCACATTGCCAATTAAAATAAATCCCGTCTGAATGACAATCACTCTAACAACCGTTGCCTCGAATGTTCGTACAAAGAGAATGTAAACAAACCAGCAAACGTTAGGATGCAGGGAATGTTAATATAAAATGTCAGATAACAGCGAATGTTTATGCACGGCAAATTCTGTTGTCTGGTAAACGTTGGAAAATTACAAAGCAAATGTTGTTTCACAGTAACTGTTCGTACACATCATATGTTAGTACAAAGCAGGTCTTAGTTCGGAGAAAATTATATAATACAGCAAATGACAGCACTCACCGAACGTAAGCACATAGCGAATGTTAATATACACAGCAAAGCTTTGTATATAGTGCACTTAATTACACAGCAATAATAGTGCACGGGCGAATATTGGTCAAAGCTAATGTTAAAGGTAACTTTAGTACATGTACTAGGCGAATGTTGGTACAAAGCTAATGTTAGTATATGTACTAGGCGAATATTGGTACAAAGCTAATGTTAGTATATGTACTAGGCGAATGTTGGTACAAAGCTAATGTTAGTACATGTACTAGGCGAATATTGGTACAAAGCTAATGTTAGTACATGTACTAGGCGAATATTGGTACAAAGCTAATGTCAGTACATGTACTAGGCGAATATTGGTACAAAGCTAATATTAGTACATGTACTAGGCGACTATTGGTACAAAGCTAATGCTAGTACATGTACTGGGCGAATATTGGTACAAAGCTAATGTTAGTACATGTACTAGGCGAATATTGGTACAAAGCTAATGTTAGTAATCAGCGAATGTTGATAGTGAGCGAATGCGAATACACTTAATTATACGTAGCTAATTGAAGTGCATGGAAAATGTTGGAAAGAGAATGTTTCTAAACACCTAATGTAAATCAAACAGCGGATGTCAGTACATGTCTAATGCTAGTATTAAAAAATGTTAAAAAATTCAGTATGCAGCGAATGGTAGTCTACAACGAGAGATATCGCATAGCCAATGATAGCGCACAGCGAATGTTAGTCTACAGCGAAAGATAATGTATAGCGAATACAAATGCACAGATAATGTAGATACACGCCGAAAAATTGTACACCGCGAATGCTAATTCAGGGCCAGGTTAGAAAACAGCGAATTTTAGTACACAGTGAATGCTAATTCAGGACCAGGTTAGAAAACAGCGAATTTTAGTACACAGTGAATGCTAATTCAGGGCCAGGTTAGAAAACAGCGAATTTTAGTACACAGTGAATGTTAATTCAGGGCGAGGTCAGAAAACAGCAAAATTTAGTACACAGTGAATGCTAATTCAGGGCCAAGTTAGAAAACAGCGAATTTTAGTACACAGTGAATGCTAATTCAGGGCCATGTTAGAAAACAGCGAAATTTAGTACACAGTGAATGCAGAACATCAGGTGACTGAGTATATACTCACCATGTATTTGAGTGAGCAAGGGCAAGGCATCTCCTCGGTGAATAATGTACTGGTTGAAGTGTACCGGGTTCAGCGATGTCACTGGTAGTTCCTCGTGTTTACCCATTACTGCAGTATCTATTGACGAATTTTAAATAGATTGGTTTATATGATTATCAAAACAATAAAATGTGTCAAAAATAAAATGTCTCTTAAAAATAATGGTGACAAACAGTAAACTCAATCGATGGCAAAGTCTTTTAGCAATATTCATGTCTGCTTAATCATACATTTCTAATTATTGTACGTCAGTAATTATAATAGTTCTTAATTCCCGGTCGTGTATTGAACTACCTGTCATGGTAGGTGTTTAATAGCCACAATAAATACATATACATTTGTTTAATATACTAAGAAGAATTTCCGAGATTTTTGAATTCGGGATCGACTCTGATCGTGAATGGACGCTACAATACATTACCTGTAAAATGAGTGAAAATGAAAGAATAAGCCAAACAGTAAAACCACGTTAAACTTCCACCATTTGTCTTGAGAAAATACGGCGGTATAAAGGGGTTTGCGATAAATTGAGGGAAACGTATAAAGGAATTCTGAAGAAAACTAGAAAAAATACAACTGAAATATGTTGGCTGTAAGCAAGGTGGCAAATGAAACGAGGAGAATTGTATCGAGGTTTTTCTGTATTCATAACTAAGTTATTGAGTGTTTTAGCCGGATAACAGAACACCTATTTGAACCAAAATTTTGGGTTTCAATCCTCATAGTTTTTTATTGATAAGTTCTCTTTTCACGTGTATGGATTGTCGATTCGGATCGCAAAGATTCGACTCTGTACTTTATTCAAAACCATATGATTCTTAAAATGTTTTCAGATAAATGAGCAAAACATTATCACCACATACCTTCATACACATGACCCCAAGCAACCATGACGTAGTAGGGGTTATTCAGGTCATAGGTCGTGACCTCTGAACTGAACTCTGTGATATTCATGACATGAGGCCTGGTGAATGTACAGTACAGTTTTCCGTCCCTGTACGTGCTAGCCATGCTGCTCAACTGGTCTCTCTGTATCAATACCGAAATAATAAGTAAACAACAGAATTAAAGATAATAAAGAACTAAATAATAATATATAAAATTGAATCTCGCTAATTTTCTTTTTTAAGCATTATTATAAATTTTCACTGTATGAAATACTTACGTTCCAATGAGTTATACAATTTATTTTCGCAGATTGCCATCCTGTTCCGTTTTTAGGTGTACCTGGACAATTTTTATGTAGATATAAGATAAATCTATTTCGAAAATATGTTTTTCATTTGTCACTATTTTTTTTACGTTTTTCATACAATTGAAATTAATCTTCTGTGTGGATATATTTACATTTGCGCTGCAACCCACTATATGAACTTTTCCAGCAGAAATGCATTTCATTTGAGTATGAAAGCAAAACTCTCGTGACGTAACATGTGGTTTACTTATGACGTCATAGATTAAAATTGTTCAATGGCAGTCCTGTCACTTTGCTTCGTATAACATGGAGAATGCCCCTGCGTCAAACCCTCAAATGACTACGGTAAATTATTGGCGCCAATTTTAGTTAAATAGGGCTGTTCCGCCATCGTCGTTTAAAGGACGTTTAAAGGACGTTTAAAGAACGGCGTTTTTTTAATTTTCATGCCGATATGAACGAAAATCGGTTACATCCATATTAAACGGCTTCATGCAATATGGATGTAACCGATTTGCGTTCATATCGTCATGAAAATTAAAAACACGCCGTTCAATCCCTATATAAGGCAAATCTATTCCGAAAATATTATTTTTGTACGTCACTATTTTTTTTACATTTTTCATACAAATAACTAAAATGTGATCTTAGTCTATTTACTAAAACATCAACTATACATGTTGTTTCTACAGTACATGTTGATATATGTATGTTACAGCTATCAAAACGTCATCAGACTGCCATCGTACCTCGTACTGTTTGCATGTTTCTTTCCATTGACGATTGCTTTTTCCTACGTTCAACCATTTCTTACTTTATAATTGACATTAATATGCCTAAACAAATTTCTCTTGATCAACTTACGTGTGCGTAACGGGTATGTTTTACAAGTTACTGCATGTATAGCTGCTGTGGCAGAAACTCGTATGTCAAAGTTCAGAATATTTCTACTCAACTGGACAGCTGTATCCATGCTTTACCCGGTGTTAGATACATTTCGGGAAAAGAATCATAAGTTGCTAAACACTCGGCAAACATTAAGAATCCCCCCTCGGGTTGAAATGTCCCTATCTCACCTCTCTATTAGTCTCACTTTACGGTTCAGACAAGGGGGTGCCCCTATTTATAACAATTGTATGACGTCACGTTAACTATACATATAGGATATTTAGTGGTGTCTTCAGTAATAACAAATATATTTCACGAATGTGGCTAATATTTTGATATATTTCGCACGAGTGAAAAATAT